>SCLH01063212.1:0-11188 GCA_004367855.1 Oikopleura vanhoeffeni
TGGTTAACTTACTAATTATAAAAGTTATTCTCATTGATTCATTTACTTTTTAATTACTTAACCCCACAACGTTTTCATCATTCATGAATGTAGCATTTACAAAGTTGATCGATCGACTATTTAATATTGACGTTGTGCTTTTTTTTTGGAAATTTTTACTGTAACTATTTAATCATGTGATGCGAAGGTGAGATGAGGAGACAGTCGAATTTCCCTTACAAAAACCTTGCTCGAAGGTTTCTATTTGGTCATCCGGATTCGAAACATATTATTGAGGTAGTATTACATACTTATTTTGAATAAATTTTGTATCAATCAAAAAAAGGCTAAATGAGCGGATCAAGATAAAAAATTCTAAGACTTTTTCCTCCATTTACGAGCCAGCGTAGCCCCGAAAATGATCACGTGACGCGTATATTATATTGGAATAAGTGTTGGCAAAAATGAGTAACTGGTTTTTTCAAAGAATTTAGCTTAAATTCAATTTTTGAAGAAGTGAATAGGTTCTTAGAAAGTTTTAAGACTTTTTTTTGAGGTATACTAATTTTCGCCGGAAATTTTCATCTAATCTTTTGCTAATGAATTGCGTAGGCTTTAAAAATCTCTCTTATAAACGAATAAAAATTAATACAATTGAAATAGGGGTGTGATTTCACACCACATTGTCAAAATACACTTTCATAATCTTTATTAATGCAAAAATAAATTTTCAAAGAGATCATTTATGTAAAAAAAAGCTAAAAATTCAATATTTTCATAAAGAGAAAAACTGAGGAGGTATAATGATTTTCTGCGCCTACAACAATATTTCATACTGATGAGAAATCACTTAAGATTAAGTGTCATAAATATATAAAATATATTTCCGTCGTGTATAAAATCTAATAATAAACTTCAAAATTTTTAATAATATCTCATTACATTTCTCGAGGAGAAGTTTCATAGACTAAATATCTAGTGTATCTCTCTACAAAATTAATCGTCACAAAAAGTCTATTGGTTCTTTTCACTAAAATATATTCATCGAAAAATTAAAGACAATTGTCATTAAAAATTTTGACAAAGATTTCTGAAAGATTATACATAATTTACCTTTTAAATTTGGCAATCTTTTAAATGTGGCAAAATTTCTTTTCAAAAATTTAAGGCAAATTTTCCTTTTAAATCTTGGGCCAACAGTTCTTTTAAAAATTTGGACAAAAAATAATTCTTTGTGGTTAAATTTGGCCAAATTATATCTATTTAAATTCTAAAAATTTGGCAACCATTATTATCTTTTTAAAAATTTGAGAAATTTTCATTCACAAAATTTGGCAAAAATATCATCAAAGATTTGGCAGAATTTCATTCTAAAACTTTGGCAAATTTTTCACATCAATTTTGGACAATATTCAATCAGAGGAAAATTTGGCAAAAGCGAGGTTCGAAAAAATTGGCAATTTCATCAAAATTTGGCAATTTATAAAAATTTGAGAACAAATTTCATCAAATTTGGCAAATTTTCACTCAAATTTTCATGGAACAAAATTTCATACAAAAATTTGACAAATATTGCAATACAAATTTGGACAAAAACTTCAATCAAAGATTTGGTATTTCATTTCAAATATTTTTTTATGTGCACAAGAATTACATAAAATTTGGCAAATTTTCTCATCAAAAATTTTGGCAAACTTATTCAATACTCAAATTTTGAGTCAAATTTCTTGAGAATTTGACAGTTTTTTTGAAAATTATGACATAATTTTTTTTGTGGGAATAAGTGACTAAAATGTTATTCGAAAATTTCGTTTTAAAAATTCATCTTGTAAATTCGACAAATGGGGTTAAAAACTTCGAACAAAGTTTTCAAAAACTTGTTGAGAGACAATTACTTTTTAGATACTTATTGTTTAGAAAACTTCTTTTTTTTAAAAAGTGACTAATTGTACAAACTTTTTTTCAAAAGACTTATAGAAAATTTCAAATGTTAATATTCTTGAACAAAATTACTCTTATGTTATTAATTATAAAAATTTTCTTTAAACTTTGATTAAATTTTCATTAAAATTTGACAAATTTCATTAAAATTTGACAAATTTCACTAAAAATTGACAAATTTCTTTATATTTGACAATTTTTATATAATTAATTTTAAAATTTCTTAAAACTTTGATAAAATTTCATTAAAATTTGGAACATATGAGATTACATTCTAATTTCAACTCTTGACAAAATTTTAATATGTTTAATTTGCAAAGTTTTATTTTAAATTTTTTGACAATATTTCATTTTTTATTGGAACAATTTTTATGAAAAATTTGCAACAATTTCATTGAAATTTTGGTTTTCACTTATTATTTTAAAAATTCAAGACATTTCTTTTATAAGATTGTAGACAACAAATTTCATTTGAAATTTGTCATTTTTTTTTAATTATTGAAAAATTTTTAGACAATCCTCCCTTTAAAAATTCAGACAAATTTTTCTAAAAGTTTGACAAATTTCTCAATATATTTTGACTTAATATTTTTTTATTTATTTTGAGCAAATTTTCTATATTTAAAGTTTGAGAAAATTTCATTTAAAATTTGACAAATTTATGTAACTTAACAAATTTCATGTAAACTTTAAACAATTTTCATGTAAACTGTACAAATTTCTGTAAACGTTAATCAAATTTCATGTAACTTAACAAATTCATTAAAATTCGGGGCCAATTTCCTAAATATTGACAAATTTCTTTGATAAAATCTGAAATTTCTTCATAATTTAATAAGAAAAAGCATTAATCTCTTCGCTCGTGCCTTCGGCCGAATTTAAATGCCTAATTCTTTCCAAATTAAAATACGAAATATTAATAGTGAAAGATTAATTCCATGATTTCCGATTTATTCTATGATAATTTTTAAAAAAATCATAATTTCTGATTGTTTTTGGTGAAAATTTCAAGATCATAGTATTTTTGGTTCGAAACTTTTTTTTGTAATATGTTCTCTAAAATGATTTTTTCATACTGGTGAACAGAAGATCAATTATCATGCAAAGGTCTGTATTTTAATTTTCATGGAAATTGAAAAAATCTCTTATTTTTTCAATTTTTTTCATAGAAAATTTCACTGATGGAAATTATTTTTGATGGTCTTGAAATATTTCTTTCATATAAAAACTTTATAAATAATTTCATAAGTTCCGATTTTTTTTTAGTTTTATCATTTATTTTTTAATATTTTCAACATTTTTATGGGTTTTTGATTTAGACCCGAATGGGCGAAGCTTCAAATTCGATGAAATTTAGCAGACAGCTTTATTGAACCTTCCAGAAAGTATCCATGTACAAAAAATTTCTCAAATCGTTTTATCAAAGTTCTTAATTAACCAAAAATCTATTGTAATTACACGGCAAATGTCTGCCTTTACTTAAATAAAAAATGATAATCCAGAATTTAGTACAAAATCAGTAATTCTTGGTGATGTAGTACTACTATTGCTGAATACAGTTTCAGTGGGACGATTTGAAAATAAAGGAATTCAAAATTCCAAAAATCGGTTTCAAAATGTGTTAAGGCTATCTGTTAGCGAATTTTTTTCTGGTCATTTTAAGATTAATTTTTAAGGATTTTTTTGTTTATAAACAATTTTCAAAAAAGCGCCTCCGTATGAAGAGTTAAACCGGTAATTTTTTTAGCAGGTGAAAATTAAGCGTTTTTAGGAAACCATTTTTTTGGCTAGGGCTGGCGACCACGTGATCGACCTCAAATGACCGGTCAAAGTTCAAGGTCCATCTCTAGTTCATCGTAAAGACTTGAAAGTACCCCCAAAAGAACCGGAGGGGTCGGCTTTCTAATTAACGTATTAGCAACTATAGGTCAATGATGTACTGAAAGATCGCTAGAGTCTATACGATGAACTTGAGATTGACCTTGAGGTTGAACCATGTTTGCTCTCTAGCGACCTTTCAGTACATCATTGACCTATAGTTGCTAATACGTTCATTAGAAAGTCGACCCTTCCGGTTCTTTTGGGGGTACTTTCAAGTCTCTACGATGAACTTGAGATTGACCTTGAACTTTGACCGGTCATTTGAGGTCGACCACGTGGTCGCCAGCCCTAGCCAAAAAAATGGTTTCCTAAAAAACGCTCAATTTCCACCTGCCAAAAAAATTACCGGTTTAACTCTTCATAAGGAGGCGCTAGAACTGGCTTCATGACACCCAGTAAAATCTCGAAAATTTGAGCGGAAAATCGAATTTTTTGAAAATTTTTCATAAACAAAAAAATCCTTGATCTTTAAATAACCAGAAAAAAATTCTCTACAAGATAGCCTTAACACATTGAAACCGATTTTTGACTTTTGAAAAAGGTCAACAAAACGTGAACTATGGGGTGATCCAATTTTAATACTTTTTTTCGTGCTTAATGTGCCAGTTTCGCATTGAAAAATGTTGAAGTTATGGAGAACTCCATTTAAAAATTTTCAAAATTTCTCTCTGCTAGGCACAGGTAGGGAACACCCCTTTTTATCATTTTCGAAAAAATAAAATTTTTGGTCCTTATAAACCTCAGCAAGTATGAAATTAACTGTTCTAGAGTTACTGATATCAGGGAATAAAGAATTAACGTCCAGACTAAAAATTTCGTGTTTTTTTCATTCAAAATAAGGTTTAATTTTCAAAAATTCATTTTTAATTTTTATTTGGCTTTTAATAGCGTAAGGACAATTTTTTCGTAGAGGGGACAATAAAGTATTCATATACTTTCCAGCCCCTAATGTCAAACTGTCAAAAGCTGTGCCTATAGGTCTCAAAAGCAAATTGTGTTTATGGTCCTTAACTGTACCGTATAAAGTAGGGATTGTGGATTGAGGTTTAGGGGTATCCCTGCTCCTAATTTGACATATTCTCCATAAAATATTAGCCAAACAGGGCGTTGAGGATATTATTCAGATTAGACGCTTTGTAGAACTAGCGTTCAACTTGCGAAAAAAATATGCCAAAACTTTTTTGTATGACCACACTCCTTCACAAGAGCCACTTAAGCCAAAACGGAAAATCTATCTCCTCCCAGGTTTTATTTTGAAATAAACCCAAATTTTAACATAACCTGTATAATTAGTAAACAAAACTTTGTGGGTGAGCTTTTGTCGATTAGTGCTCTTTTTATTCTAGAATACGTAAAAAACCGGTCCAAAATACCGGTTTTTGGACTTTTTTCATCGGAAAATCTATTTCCTCCTAGGTTAAATTTCAAAATTTACTCAAATTTTTGCAAAAGCTAGCTCTAAACAAACAGAAACTTTGAAGGTGGGTTTTTGTCCAATTTCGGCCCCAAACAAAAAATATAAATTTTTCAAGGTCACGTGAAAAATTTCCGAAAAAAAATGTATCGATTTTTTCGACGGTAGGCTCAAAAGAAAGCTGGGGAAACACTGAAGAGAAAGTTGGCTAACGTTAAACCGATATTTTGAAGTTTTAGTCGTCAAATTGACACGAACGTTATTTTTGAACATAATTTTGAGAAAAATACTTAGAAAAAAATCGAAAAAACGCAAAATTTTCGAAAAATTTTTTGTTGTCATTTGGGTTGTTTTTATGCGTTCAAACATAAACAATTGATTGGTTCATTTTTATGACATAATAACTGCAGAAAATGTAGAAGCAGGGATACCCTTAATTGAAAGTTTTGACCTATTTCCCAAACTTGAATTTATGGTGTCTTTCAAAAGCGTTTTGAAATTTTTCATAGTTTAAAATAAAGTTAAATTTTCAATTTTTGAAAAATCAGTGTCATTTTTAAATAAATCATGCAATTCTGACAGATAATCTTTTTTGGGCATTAGACATGTATTTTTAGTTTTATCACAGCGTAAAACGATCAATTCTGGGTGCTTGGTTTTAAATTACAAAAATTTCTCGATTATTGCGTCCTTAGTATTGCAATTACTAAGTTTTTGACCATTGAGCGTGATGTGACATCTTAAACTTTCGATCGAAAGTTCATTGATGTCTTTTTTACGAGCCTCAAATTTGACCTTATTTAAAAGTGCGTCTAAAGTTTAGACTCTAAACCTAAATAAGTTTTTGACCCTTCATTTCTAATATATCCGCCTCTTGGGTTATTTGGGCCAAATTCTAGCAAACTTTTTATCTCAGCCGGTACTGTGATATCTGTCAAATTAATCAGTAGTGTTTTTTTGTAATACGGTGATTTTTCCAAAATTAATTTGGCTAAGTTTTGGTCTCTCAAAAGATTTTGTTTGTAGTCAGAATTTTCTACTGATTTTTCATTATTTTTAACCAAATTAAGAAAATCGGAAAATTTGAATTTTTAGACATAAAATGTTTCTAAAAAGTATAAGTATTTTTGTAAAGTTTTGATTTTCTAGTTTATTTGACAATTTTCGTCTTTCCAGGGTTTGTCTCTCGTTAGGGCTTAACTGAGTTGAATTGTTCACCTTATCTGGAATTCGGCAAAATTTTGGTATTATTTGATGTAAAATACAAACATTCAAAAATTGAATATGCTGGCCTGCTCTGTAGTATCGCCTGAACGAATTAATCGTTGTTAGGTTTTGGTACATTTCATTGGTTTCTCTGTATTTGACCAGTGGAAATTAAAATAATAAGAATTATTCAACGTTTCTCTTTTTTATAAGCATCTTAAGGACTGTGAATTAATTTGTTTAATAAAACCAAGAAGCAGAAAATATCGAAAATGTATTCAGCAGCTATAGAATTTAATTCCGATTAGATTTGCGAGCGAAAGACAAACGTCTGAAAGAGAATTCAGATACTCAATTTGAGTGATAAATGTTATTATGGGTAAAGAAGTTCATTTTTCAAAAGAAATCTTATACTTAAAGTCAGTATACTTTATTAAGAAAATTGAGTTTGGAATTCGAAAGGAATAATTCCAAAGTCGATTCTGACACATGTCCGGTAATTTTTTATCTTTTTTTTGTTGTAATAAAGCTAAATCGTATTACTCACCCTACTGTAATACCGGTTAAATTTTTTCATAGGGTTTAAAGCGGATCAAAAAAATGTAGGTCATTAACCTTCCTTTGATCTTTTGATTGGACATTAGACCTGATTCAGCAGAAGTCATAAGACATTGAAAAGTGAAAAAGTAGTAAACGACTCTAACATACTTTCATTTTCACTGAAGTTCTTGAATTTATTGTCAATTTTTGTCAACCGTACAGCGAATAAATTATAATACAGAAACTGTTCACCATGAATCAAACAAAATTTGACATCATATTTTTTGTCGTTTGAAATAAATGTGATTTCTTGTTAAGAAATTCTTTCGGATTTGCACAGTTGGTATTCTTCAATTGGACGTAAACAATTTTCCACCAGGTAGCCCACAACTTTTTTGCAGGTTTTAAAATTTTGAGATCACCTTGTTTCCTTGGCGAATTTTTCTTGAAAATGCATATTTGAAATTAATTTTGATAAGAAAAATAGAATTTTGAAACTAAGAAAAAAATAAAATTGTATTCTGAGTCAACATGAAATCTGATTTTCTAGATATTTAACAGCTAGAAATGTTGTTGTTTTTGGTTTCTGAGCACACCAGTTGAAATACCGTCAGTAGCCAAAATAACAATGCCTGCATGTTTTTATAGTCAGTAAGCGTCAATTTATAATTTTTCGGAACTACAAATGTGAAAGCGAAATTTATCACAGTAGTAAAAGATTACAATAAATGTCAGTCAAAATCACGGTATTTATAGCATAAATACCGCTAAAAAGTTGCATAAACAGATGGTGATCTTTGTCACAAATCAGCTGAGCGTAACTCTCAAGTGCCTCGAACGGCGTGATTTATGACTTTATTGCGATTCTCATTGAGTATACAGAATACATTCACTTTGATTTAACTTGTCTCGAATTTCTATTAATTTCCAAGAATGATTTTAACTCTTAGAGCCAAATAGCCTATTAATGAGTTAGAGAATTAACTAAGCGTTAACTTAAGGGGGTCGGTGCATTTTGAAAACATTGACATTTTTCCCATGAATCAGTGTGAAATGAACCATTGGTTGATTTTACAGTGATAAGTTTGGTATTTCGAAAAAAAGTTGTCACATCACTTATATTTATTTTGCAGACGAGACCTGAAAGCATTCGTTCAAAAAATCATAAACCTCTCCTATAAATTGATTCCGATTCTTTGTCTTCATAATTAATAAATTCTATTTTGATGTTTGGAGACTTGATATTAACCGGTTGAGAATATAATATATTACTGCGTTTTTCATGAAGCCTTCCTAGACCATCAACCGTTTCCAGAAGTCCTATTTGATTTCGCATGTTTTCTAGCTTTGCTTGTAAATTTTTAACCAATTCTTTAGGATTGATCATAAATAAGTTGCACCTGTGGCAGGTTCGGCCGGAAAACGAAAGAAATCACCCTGTCTTTTTTAACAGATAGTTTTGACCCAAAATAAGCACCAAAAATGATGGTCATTGTAAAAAAAAAATCAACCCTAACCTTCATCATCAGCATTTTTCTTTTTGAGCAATTTAGCTTCATTTTCTAAATGACTAATTTGACCGTTACGTCTTTTTCTTACTCCTGTCGCCGCTTCCCGATTATTTCTTCTACGCCTATTTCTTTTTTCAAGCTCGGTTTTCGTCAAAAGATCGTCTGATAATTTTGGCGCTTTCCCTGGTTTTTTCTTAATTTTCGGAGAAATTTTTGGCTGCAAACTTCTGGTACCATCTTAAAATGGCTGAAAATATTTCGCAAAAATAGAAGATCTAAAACGCAAAATGAAACTAGTCTAAATTCGATAAAAACATTTATGCAATAATTTACTCACATTTTAAAGTATTTTATAAATGTTAGGAGATAAGTTTTCGCTAAATTTCATGATAAAACCGTTGACAAAATATTATTTCAGGATAAGAGAGCCTTGAACCCTCTGAGAGGGTCCCTCTCTTAGCTATACGGTGTACAAAATCTTGTTTTATGAATAGTAAATCTAACCATTTTCAACTTCCAGTTGTGAATCGATACTACTTTGATAAGTTAGGTTTTTTAAATCCTTCAACTGTTCAAAACATAACATCTGTGAACTTAAAACATTGTTATCAAATAAACGAGCTAACATTTTTAATTTGTTTTCTTTCCCGTCATCCTGAAGCTTTTCAAAGATGAATTTGGTTCAAATATAATTTGTGACTGCCTGATGGCTAGATTTATAAGCACAATTAGAAAAAAAGCTGTGGCTGATTTGTCTAATAAGCGTTTATACGATATACAATTAGTGATTAAAATATACGTAACTGATCGATTGAAAATCTTGTGTGTGACGTTATAATCGACCAATACAAAGAAACGTATTCAAATTTTAAATAAGAAGTTTTTTTGGAAACTCGGGTACAGTTTTCTGGGTTCTTTCGGCTATCTGAGGCCACTAAATTATTGAATCAAAATTTCAAAACATAAATTTTACTAGTAAAATTAATACAATTTTGATTAAGCTCAATAAACTCTGATCAACATACCAATGGCCCCATTTGTAATTGTAAAATATTGCACAATTACCTTTTCAGCACAATTTGTGCGTGATTGCTTAGTCATCTGAAACTGAATAAAATGACTCGAGTTTACTTAATTTCTTATTTTAAAATCTCGAACATTCAGGAATATTCTCAAAAAAAAAATTTATGATATCAACTATAATTTCACAATTTTTATAATTTTTCTCATGAAAATTAAAAATTGTACTTTAAGCTTGAAGTCCGAATCCCTTTTAATACAGTTATCTTAACACAAATATTCTTTTTTTTTGAACAGTGATAGCTTTTTTGATTATCTTCACAATGGCTTTTCGAAACTTATTTAAAATTTCCAGCCAAATCTGCTCTAACAATTTCTTTATAAACTGTTCCTCCTTCTATCCACTCCATTGTATTTCATCAATAATTTTCACGAAAATAACTATAATTTAATTCCTGTATTTTTACCAATTTTATAAAACTCTCTACGTTTTAAATAAACAACGAAATTAATATTTCTTAAATATTTTCCTGAATGTACTACTCGCGAAACTAAATGTACTCTTGACAAACGCCGAATTACCTACTCGAAAATCGTTAAATATAAAAAGCGTGATTTATCCAAACAAATATTTTTGACGGTCAGACCATAAATTCAAATTCCTTAAATTTGAATTAATATTGGTTCGATGGATAAATCGAAAGACCCTGAAAATGATAAGAATTTTGAGATAAAAAGTTCTTTAAATCTGCTAAATTTTCAACCCGTCATAACTACTGAAGTCAATCTATTATATTTCACGTGTGAAAAACATTTGAATGTGCTACAATTTCTGGCATTTTCGACCTTTTAATTTTTTTTTAGTTTTGATTTCGTGGTAGAAACTGCATTAAATTGATAAATTGAATTCGGTGTCGGCATCCAACTCGCGCCAAAATTGAATTGGTAAAATACTTAATGGCTTGTAAAAGGGATTGGTTCAGCGTTGGTTTTACATTCATTTCTTGCGTAGACTTTTATTGAGATACCTCCCATAGAAACTCCATCTTATCAATTATTTTACTTAAATAATTTTTTTATAATTATTTTACCAAATAAATTTAATTGTACGGTATTGATATTTCGTAAATAAGCTTTATTTACTGGGATCAGCAGCCTGATGAATTTGAAAAAAAACGATTCCCATACAAGTATATTATGTTTTTCTTGCGAAATAGCTAACAAAACATGTATCATTATTTCCGCATGAGCGGCAAAGAATTAAATTTGAAGATTTATTTTTAACTCAAATGGGAAAAGAACAATCACTACAACATTATTGCTTGCAATCGTAGTTCGAAACTTTATTGACACCGTTTATTGGTCGATGAGAATTCCAATTTTGTTCAACGTTCGTGTTTGTAAATGTATAACTTTTTATTTGATGAGCTGAGCTGAAGTTGAGCTGCTTAAACTTAAAAACTATGATAGTAAGCAAAATGTGACATGTTCTACCTTCTAAGGTACATACTCACCTGACCCATATTTCTGCTCATTTAACAATTGGTTTCGTGAGAATTCTAATCAAACATGATTTCAGCTTTAAGTGCCCAAAATTTGTTCGTCGTCTTGACCCCATTTCACACCTGTCTTTTTTTTCAAAGCCATTTTGATAGTTATAAATTACCGAGTGCCAAAAAATTGGGCACTTACAGCG
>SCLH01063214.1:6118-23508 GCA_004367855.1 Oikopleura vanhoeffeni
TTTAAGGGAAATAATAGCTGGGGTTCGGCGATTGAAATTGCTATTGTTTTTATCTAAGCGAGTGGCGCTGCAGCGCGCTGTAGGATGATTCGCCACCCTTTAGATTACTACACTCTTAATTCACTCTTTAATTCACCACACGCGTGAAAATAACTTCACTCTAGTAGAGTGACTCTACTCCTACGTAATCAAAACCTGGGACCACTCCCCACACCTCATGAAGAGTCCCCAACCTACATCTCTTATATTAAGCAAAAGGTGTTAAAGGGATATTGGTTCTATAGTACTAAATTCTAAATGTGTGGTATAATCATATTCAACAGCACAACATTATTTTTCATTTTAATTGTCCGCAAAAGTCTTTTGAAAATAAAGCATTAAATTATCGGAAAAAAAAAGGATGACACATGAGCTTATGGGTTCTCCAATGATCATTCATTTTTGAGTCGCTGCGACTCAGTCGCCCAAATTTGCTGAACTATAATCTGTACAAGAGGATTAAATTTGTGTACGAAAAATTTTGGATATAAAAAAAATTTATTAAAAAATGAATTTTGACTGTGAAATTATCTCAATTTTTGCTGATATCCTTCACTCAATCAAATTGCCTCCTGGAATTAAATAGGGTGTTCACACCGTTCGCATTTCGACACTAGGTAAGCCTTATCCGATGGATTTTTTAAGTAAGCTCATTATGACTAAATAAATTTACTAAAAAAAAATTGCTCCGAATCGGAACATTTTTCACTATTTTAGTGTGTTTATTTAGAGCTTTTCAAGAAAGCAATCGAATGAAACTTTTCTGAAAGCCGAAATGTGAAGATTGTGGACCAGAGATCGGCAAAACTGGACTAGCTCGTATTGGAATTATTGGATCGGATTGGATCGTATCGTTTTAAGCCGATACGATGCGATCCAATATGATTAAAAATTAGGGGCAGTCGATCTGATCCGATCCAATATGACTAAAATTAAGGGGTCAGTCGATCCGATCCAATTTGATATTATTTTACCCCCCTCCGATACTATTCGATCCAATATACTAGTAGTCTTTATTTCACCCCTCCTCGATCCGATCCAACACGATTTTTTTAATTTCTTCATGCCGATCCCTGCTTCTGATAGTAATTCCTCCGCAATAAAATGTCACCAAATTAGTGCCACCAATCAGAAAAGATTTTGAGTCGTAATAATTGATAATAAAATAACATTAAAATTATGATAACAAACAAATATTGACATTATAAATAAGTGAGTGGATAGAACATTCCAATTTTGAAATATGCAACTTTGTGTCCCATTGTACTTGAAGTACAAATTTTTCTTTTTCTTTCAAAAAATTCGAAATTTTAAAAAGAGGAAATTTTTTTGGAATATGGGATTCCGCAAGTGTGAATTTCTGTCAGTGTTCACTGGTCTCATAGAAGTACTATTTTTGTCCGGTATATTTTATGGTTGGCCAACGATCATAATGATGATGAAGGGTGAAGGCGTTTATTCAGAATTATGCGAAGACCCAGGATTTCCAGGAAATTATTCCTATTGTCAAGAAATGTCGACAGTATACGTGAGTATCAATTTATTCAAGAAACTTCCTGCAGTCCCTGATCCCTTAAAGTGCATCCCCTTACATTGCAAATTATCCCCTGTCGCCCGTTCACCCTCTCACACCCAGAGTCATTTTGAAAATCACCTGTAGATGAGAGATCATAAATCGCAGGTTACTCCTGGGAAATTAACTTTTAAGAAAAAATTTTCTGATTCTGCTTTTTTTCTTGTCTCCATTTTCAATTTTTGATCTGAATTTTTTGAGTAAATTTTTATTTCTTTACAAGTGATTTTGATAAATTGTGTAGGTTAAGTTTCACTTTCGGAAAACACCTGTAGATAACAGACCGACAATTGCAGGTTATTTCTGAAAAAGTCACAATTGAGAATTTTAATTCTGAATGATCCCAATTATTATTTTTTGTTCTGACGTCTCTTACTTTCTCACAATGACACATGCGTAGGTTGAAGGTCACTTCGTAAATATCACTATTCTACGGGGTGAATAAAGTCTAAATATAAATTAAGTTTTATAAAATTCAAGTCTATCATTAATCTCAAGAACTAAAAAACAGTAAAGTTACCAGCACTTTTACTTTTCTCGTACTAAGCTCCCAAAGTAGCGTCGCCGAATGGAGTTTTGTGTATGAGAAGGTTAAGGGGTACTGGTCGCTGGTATTGAATTTTCTCGATAAAAAATTAGCCATACAGGGCTTCTAGGATACAAGTAAGATTAACCATCTTGTAGAACTATTCTTTAAGCTTGTGGGAAAAACATCTCAATTTTTTGTATGCATATACTTCTTTACACATAATCGAATCGACACACAGAGGACCTAAGCCAAAATGGGAAAACTACTCTCCTCCCAGTCATGTCGAAATTAGCTGAAATTTTGACAAGGATTGTGTAAAATGACTTGGTCAAAAATTAACTCGACCAATTTTTTAAATGTGGAAAAAACTACCGTTTTTTGGCAATTATTTGTCGGCAAACTATCCCGTTCTAGGACATATAAATTCATTATTTTTTTCTTGCAAGCTCATACAAATTACGAAAATAAACTCGACACGTTTTTCAGATTTCGGACCTCAAACTCGGACAATATATTTTTAGGGACAAACAATAAAATTTCGAAAAAAAAACTCTTTCATTTGAACAAATTGATATTTTGACTTTTAATTGTTAATAATAAAAGCAAACTTAATTTTTGCGCGGGAAGATTCATGAAGAAAAATACATGGAAAATGGATTGAACACTTTGTCATGTCCCGACATTGAGCATTTATTAATGCCTCTAGACCCCATAAAGCCAGCGACAGTACCCTCTTAAGGGAGGTCATTAGTCTGNTTTTCTGATTCTGCTTTTTTTCTTGTCTCCATTTTCAATTTTTGATCTGAATTTTTTGAGTAAATTTTTATTTCTTTACAAGTGATTTTGATAAATTGTGTAGGTTAAGTTTCACTTTCGGAAAACACCTGTAGATAACAGACCGACAATTGCAGGTTATTTCTGAAAAAGTCACAATTGAGAATTTTAATTCTGAATGATCCCAATTATTATTTTTTGTTCTGACGTCTCTTACTTTCTCACAATGACACATGCGTAGGTTGAAGGTCACTTCGTAAATATCACTATTCTACGGGGTGAATAAAGTCTAAATATAAATTAAGTTTTATAAAATTCAAGTCTATCATTAATCTCAAGAACTAAAAAACAGTAAAGTTACCAGCACTTTTACTTTTCTCGTACTAAGCTCCCAAAGTAGCGTCGCCGAATGGAGTTTTGTGTATGAGAAGGTTAAGGGGTACTGGTCGCTGGTATTGAATTTTCTCGATAAAAAATTAGCCATACAGGGCTTCTAGGATACAAGTAAGATTAACCATCTTGTAGAACTATTCTTTAAGCTTGTGGGAAAAACATCTCAATTTTTTGTATGCATATACTTCTTTACACATAATCGACACAAGAGGACCTAAGCCAAAATGGAAAACTATCTCCTCCCAGGTTTCATGTCGAAATTAGCTGAAATTTTGACAGGAGTTGTGAAAATACTTGGTCAAAAATAAACTCGACCAATTTTTTTAAAATGTGGAAAAAACTACCGTTTTTTGGCAATTATTTGTCGGCAAAACTATCTCCTTCTAGGACAATTATTAAATTCATTAATTTTTTTTCTTAGCTAGCTCATACAAATACGAATAATAAACTCGAGCACTTTTTCAGATTTCGACCTCAAACTCGAAATATGATTTTTTTAAGGACCAACAATAAAATTTTTGAAAAAAAACTGCTTTGATTGAACAAGATGATATTTTGACTTTTAGTTGTATAATTAAAGCAAACTTAATTTTTTCAGTTCATTTCGAAAAAAATACATGGAAAAAATGGATTGAACACTTTGTCACCCGGGACATTTTGAAGCATTTATTATGCCTCTTAGACCCCATAAAGCCAGCGACCAGTACCCTCTTAAGGGGATGGTCATGTCTGTTTTTTCGAATTTTTACAAAGTATTTATTTCAGAATTTAGTCAAAAAATATTGTTTGTTTAGATTTGACCGCAAAAACTTCAAAATATCGGCTTTACGTAATCTCAGGCATGTTATAAGGTGTACTTTAAAAATTTTTGGCCTCATTTTGGAATTTAACCTCGGAGGAGATAGTTTTTTAAGCCAAAAATCGTCGGTTTATTGGAGCGCTAGGAAAATTCAGTCATCAAAATGTAAATAGGTCCCTTACAAATCTTAGTCTGCTTATTCCACGTATTCTGTCAATTTTTGAACAAATTTTCATATATGGTCTCGGAGGAGATAGATTTTGGAATTTCACGAACTATGTGACGATTGGTGTAGTCATCAAAATTTCAGTTTTACCTTTGATTTCAGAAGATTAAGGGGGTAGCAGCGATGTGACAGATTGGAGTCAATTTAACTTACGAAAATAATTAATTAGTTTATTTTTTTTGCTTATTATCGTTAGCTGAACCAAAATAAATGTGTATCAGCTCATTNGAAGTTTTTTCATATGGATAATGATTCTCCCACTAATAAGCGCATAACACCCGAAAATGCCTGAAGTTTATAAATATCGCCTTCAAAAAAAATCTCACATCGAGTCAAGTTGGAAATGGAGTCATAATGAAAAGTGTTTTTTGATATTCTTACAGATACTTAAGTATGTTGAGGAATTGAAAATATAAACGTTTGCAAGAACACTTTTATTGAAGATAAAAATAAAAAATAAAATTTTCAAATTTTTTTCTTTCATAAATCACTCCGAAAAAATGTACCAATCTGCCACATCGCTGCTACCCCCTTAATTATACATTTAGTGCGCACCGCTATAAACATAAAATCAGCATGTCAATATCATGACAAAGAATCAGAGGCCTGATTTCAGTTAGTATTAGTGTCAAACTTTTCAAAACATACTTTCCTAGCTCAGTTTCGATGCAGAATTTAATTTCGCTATCAGAATAACATTTTTGTCTATATTTATGTGATATGCTATTTTTGGTTAAAACTCTCAAAAGGGTTAAAGTCGAATTACAAAAATTTTCTTCGCCGAAATTGATTTTCTCAAGACCGATTGACCCAGGAATTGTATTTATTTGCTTAATTTATCAAAACAAAGAAAGATAATTTTGTGCATGCAATCCAGCACCAGAACCCCCTTAAAGCCCCCCTGACCACTTCAAACCCCCCTTTTTGGCTATATTGATATGCCCATAAGCCTGATGCTTTATAAGCCTGTGACCAGTAAAACACCCCCTTTTTTGGCAAAAGATGCAGGGGGCTTTAAGTGGTCAACCACTGTATATATCCTTTTACCAGCGGAACTCCATCTCAAAAACGTTTACTATCTCTATAGCGCGAGTTCGAATTCCACTAATTTTGTCTAATTGATTGTCTTAGTGATTGCTTGAGTGATTACACACCGATCAAATTTAGCGGTCCCAATATAAAGCACCCTTGCCTTTAATCATACTCAAGACAATCACTAAGACAACATTGGTGGGATTCGAACAAGCGCTTTAGTCTCTAGAGAAATTTGACTACCAATTATATCAAAAAAAATCTGGAATTTGTCAACATTTGTGCTCGAACATTCTTTTGAGAAATATTTCGTCAATTCAGGTGTTTAATCCACAAAAATTTTGCAAAATTATGTTACTTTCTCTATTATTATGAAAAATTTTAGTGAAATTATGCATATCTTAGATAATTCCCTTAGTTAGCAAGTGAAATTACTTGTACTCAACCATATCGCCTACGATCCTGCATGAGCGAGAAAAGTCAAGCATGTAATCTTCTTTTTTAATAAGTTATTATGGGCGAAGTGGAAAAAGAGAGGCAATGAGCCCCAATTAAAAATGCCGCGGCTTTTTATCATCCATCGCGCTCATTGGTTGTTGAAATGACGTAAAAAATTTTTCACACCACAACTTTTTTTCAAATTTGGCTCAGATAAACCTTAATTACGAACGTGTTTAGTATATTAAATTAATTTCCATCCTGACTAGGCGTAAATAGGGAGTCAACACTTTACCACCATTTTCAACGATTGATTTTTCGACATTTTTCAAATCATCTGTAGGCCAGGAAATGGCTGTTCGTCCATAATTGTCCTGGTGGTCGACCGATTCGACTTTTTCGAAAGATACAGACATATATTTGCGGTCATTATGATTGGGATAAAACATGATTTTTTCATAAAAAAATAATAAAATATTGGCTGACTAATAATTCTTATGCATTTTTATAGTCAAACTAAATTTTTATAAGCTTTCGATTTATTTAAAATCATCGTCAGATATGTTTTTTTAAGTGCGAACTTTTTGTGAAAAGTTTTTCGCAGGTCAGCATCGTAATAAGTTGGCAATCAATTTATAGTGAGCCTCGAATTGATCGTCAAATTATAATTTTAAATGATGTTGGATCCCTTTTTGTAATGAGCAGACACAGAATTTTCGCTGAATTTAATTTTTAGAAGGCACTCATGAAAAATAAAAGTCTAATAGATTTTTCTCAATTATAAATTCAAGTAAATTCTCATTGTTATAAATACTAAATTTAAAATGCATAATTCGAAAAAAATACTTTGAAAAAACCGAAAAAATGCAAAAATTTCGAAATTTTTTGTAGCTGAATTGGTTTATAGTATCTTTTCAAACCATCCCAAATCAATTTGAAGCATTTTATGCCCCTGAGACGTTATAAAAGCAGAGTCCCACACCCCTTTGAACATAGCAATATATGCAGCGTGTCCACCATTAATTTCGACATATAGAAATAATGGGTGGATTGTTCCGAAACTTCTTGGGGGTGAATAATATATTGCAAATTTTGAAAAAAATTTTGAAAAAAAAAATTTTGTAGTCACGTTGATCAAAATATAACGATTTTTTCAGTATTTAATTGATATAAAACAGATGCCAAATCGGTAGTATTTGAGTCACACGTCACTTATTAATGAAATTAACACACTTTTTGGAAAAAAAAAATAAAAAAAATTATGATTTTTTGGCTCCCAAACCTCGATTTTTCTAAGAGAAAAAACGTAAAAAGTAAGAAAAAAGGGATGCCCATTGATCCGACAAAAAATTATTTTATCATCAAATACCGCCTGGTTAACTTAGTTAGTACAAGTTTTTTTGATACATATATCTCAGATAGATGGTGTTATATTACACTTTTTGTGAATTTTTCGAATTTTTTTCCGAGTATTTTTATATTACAAGAAAAAAAAATTTTTGCTGAATTTTTTGCAGACTTTTCAGAAATTTTAAAAAAAATAAAAAAAAATTTTCGAAAAAAAATTTTTCGAAAAAAAATAAAATTTTTTTTTCATTTTTCAAATCGTCTGAAACGTTCTGCAAAAAAATTTTCATCAAAAATTTTTTTCCAGTCGTAGAAAAACACTTCAGAAAATTCTCAAAAAAAATTGAAGTTTTCGTTTGATTAATTAAACCTCATAGGTTAAGCTCCAGTATATTTATCTCAATAACTGAATATTTGAATATAGTAAAAAGTGGCATTCTCCAATATTTTTCAGCTGTGATTCCAGAAAAATTAGTTCGAAATTTTAAAACAAGAAATGAGGAAAATTTTCGAGATATTTTCCAATTAATTTTGATTTTTCAAATAGCATTAAAAAGGGGCCTCAAATCGGCCGAAGGCCGATAAAAGGGGATTTTTGTTTCAAATTTGTTGAAAAATAAGCGCCAAATCGGCCGAAGGGGATTTTAATGTTTAAAATTTAAATTTTTGAACAATGAACCTCGAATCGGCGGACGCCGATAAAAGGGGATTTAATGTTTAAAATTTAAATTTGTTGAACAATGAGCCCCGAATCGGCCCGAACGCCGATAAAAGGGGATTTAATGTTTTAATTTAATTTTGTTAAAAAATGAGCCACAAATCGGCGAAGGCCGATAAAAAGGGATTTAATGTTTTTGTTTTAATTTTGTTGAAAAATGAGCCCCAAATCGGCCAAAGGCCGATAAAAGGGGATTTAATATATAAAATTTAAATTTGTTGAACAATGAGCCCCGAATCGGCCGAAAGCCGATAAAAAGGGATTTAATTTTTTAATTTAAATTTGTTGAAAATGAGCCCCCAAATCGGCCGAGTTTTCAAATTTTTAATTTTGAATTTGAGATAAAAAGTTTAACATTTGAGTTTTAATTTGAAAACAAGTGACCAATTTTGATAGGAAGCTTAAAAATTGGGGAATAATTATCTAATTTTGAAAGAAAATTTAAAAATTTTTATGAAAATTTGATAATTTTTTCCAAAATTGAAAACTTTTGTTTTAAAAAACCATATTTAAAAAAAATTTTCCAAATCGAAAACTTTCTTCGAATTTAAATATTTACGCAAAAAAATAAACACACTTTTAAGAAACTTGTAAAATTTGTGAGAAAATTAAAAATTTGTGAGATTATTGTCAAATTTTTAAACTAAAAAATTCTTTACGAAAATTTATTTTGTTGCAAAATTATTCAAAAAAGTTTTCAAATTTGAAAAAATTTTTTTTAAAAATTGAAATTTTCAAATTTTTGTTAATTAAAGAAAAAATTTTAAAATTTAAAAAAAATCTAATTTTTAACAAAACGTTTAAATTTTGGAGAAAAATTATCAAATTTTTGAAAAATTATCAAATTTTCTAGAAATTTGTTAATTTTTTTCAAAAAATAAATTAAAACATTTTATCGGCTGATTTTGGGCTCATTTTTCGATGATTTTGACTAATAATAATAAAATCCACTTTTGTCGTTCTTTGGCCGATTCGAGGCTCATTTTTTCAAAATTTCAAACGCAAAATTCCGTCATTTTTCCACAAAATTAAACTTCAAATTTGGGCTCATTTTTTAAACAAATTTAAATTTAAAACATAAAATCCCTTTTATCGGCCTTCGGCCCGATTTTGAGGCTCATTTTAAACAAATTTAAATTTTAAACATTAAATCCCTTTTTATTGGTCTTCTTTTTCCAAATATTTTTGTTTTGTTTTTCTNAGATTTTTCTCAATTATAAATTCAAGTAAATTCTCATTGTTATAAATACTAAATTTAAAATGCATAATTCGAAAAAAATACTTTGAAAAAACCTAAAAAATGCAAAAATTTCGAAATTTTTTGTAGCTGAATTGGTTTATAGTATCTTTTTAAACCATCCACAATCAATTTGAAGCATTTTATGCCCCTGAGACGTTATAAAAGCAGAGTCCCACACCCCTTTGAACATAGCATATATGCAGCGTGTCCACCATTAATTTCGACATATAGAAATAATGGGTGGATTGTTCCGAAACTTCTTGGGGGTGAATAATATATTGCAAAATTTGAAAAAAAATTTGAAAAAAAAAATTTTGGTAGTCACGTGATCAAAATATAACGATTTTTCAGTATTTAATTGATATAAAACAGATGCCAAATCGGTAGTATTTGAGTCAACGTCACTTATTAATGAAATTAACACACTTTTTGAAAAAAAATAAAAAAATTATGATTTTTTGGCTCCCAAACCTCGATTTTTCTAGAGAAAAAACGTAAAAGTAAGAAAAAAGGGATGCTCATTTGATCCGACAAAAATTATTTTATCATCAAATTAACCGCCTTGGTTAACTTAGTTAGTACAAGTTTTTTGATACATATATCTCAGATAGATGGTGTTATATTACACTTTTTTGTGAATTTTCGAATTTTTTTCCGAGTATTTTTATATTCAAGAAAAAAAAATTTTTGCTGAATTTTTGCAGACTTTTCAGAAATTTTAAAAAAAATAAAAAAAAATTTTCGAAAAAAAATTTTTCGAAAAAAAATAAAATTTTTTTTTCATTTTTCAAATCGTCTGAAACGTTCTGCAAAAAAATTTTCATCAAAAATTTTTTTCCAGTCGTAGAAAAACACTTCAGAAAATTCTCAAAAAAAATTGAAGTTTTCGTTTGATTAATTAAACCTCATAGGTTAAGCTCCAGTATATTTATCTCAATAACTGAATATTTGAATATAGTAAAAAGTGGCATTCTCAATATTTTCAGCTGGTGATTCCAGAAAAATTAGTTCGAAAATTTTAAAACAAGAAATGAGGAAAATTTTCGAGATATTTCCAATTAATTTTGATTTTTCAAATAGCATATAAAAGGGGCCTCAAATCGGCCGAAGGCCGATAAAAGGGGATTTTATGTTTCAAATTTGTTGAAAAATAAGCGCCAAATCGGCCGAAGGGGATTTAATGTTTAAAATTTAAATTTGTTGAACAATGAGCCCCGAATCGGCGGAACGCCGATAAAAGGGGATTTAATGTTTAAAATTTAAATTTGTTGAACAATGAGCCCCGAATCGGCCGAACGCCGATAAAAGGGGATTTAATGTTTTTAATTTAATTTTGTTAAAAAATGAGCCACAAATCGGCCGAAGGCCGATAAAAAGGGATTTAATGTTTTTGTTTTTAATTTGTTGAAAAATGAGCCCCAAATCGGCCAAAGGCCGATAAAAGGGGATTTAATGTATAAAATTTAAATTTGTTGAACAATGAGCCCCGAATCGGCCGAAAGCCGATAAAAAGGGATTTAATGTTTTTAATTTAAATTTGTTGAAAAATGAGCCCCAAATCGGCCGAGTTTTCAAATTTTTTAATTTTGAATTTGAGATAAAAAGTTTAACATTTAAGTTTAATTTTGAAAACAAGTGACCAATTTGATAGGAAGCTTAAAAATTGGGGAATAATTATCTAATTTTGAAAGAAAATTTAAAAATTTTATGAAAAATTTGATAATTTTTTCCAAAATTTGAAACTTTTGTTTTAAAAACCATATTTAAAAAAAAAATTTTCCAAATTCGAAAACTTTCTTCGAATTTAAATATTTACGCAAAAAAATAAAACAACTTTTAAGAAACTTGTAAAATTTGTGAGAAAATTAAAAATTTGTGAGANAAAATTTAAAAAAAATCTAATTTTTAACAAAACGTTTAAATTTTGGAGAAAAATTATCAAATTTTGAAAAAAAATTATCAAATTTTCTAGAAAATTTGTTAATTTTTTTCAAAAAATAAATTAAAACATTTTATCGGCTGATTTTGGGCTCATTTTTCGATGATTTTGACTAATAATAATAAAATCCACTTTTGTCGTTCTTTGGCCGATTCGAGGCTCATTTTTCAAAATTTCAAACGCAAAATTCCGTCATTTTTCCACAAGATTAAACTTAAAATTTGGGCTCATTTTTAAACAAATTTAAATTAAAAACATTAAATCCCTTTTTTATCGGCCTTCGGCCGATTTGGGGCTCATTTTTAAACAAATTTAAATTTAAAACATAAAATCCCCTTTTATCGGCCTTCGGCCGATTTGAGGCTCATTTTTAAACAAATTTAAATTTTAAACATCAAATCCCTTTTTATTGGTCTTCTTTTTCCAAATATTTTTGTTTTGTTTTTCTGCAATTTTTTTCAAAATTATTTTTTTTTGTAAAATTTTATTGTTTTCAGATTCTTAAATTTGAGTTATCATAAATTTGGTTTACGTTGCAAAAGTTTTTTTATTCTAAATCCAATTCGGTTTATGGACGTTTTGGTGATTAAAGTCAGCGGTAATAAATCGAATCGAATTAAGAATGGATCTCCACCCCGAATGCGGCTTATTAGCTCATTTGAATTGGAATTGCCGACCGCAAGCGGCGTGGAGACCATGGAGGCTGTCCGAGGTCAGGTCCAAAAAAAACAAAATGACCATTCTTTCATGAAAAGTTTGTGCTATATCCATCATGATGCCCGAGTAACTTAAATCTCTCATTTGCCTTCTAAAAGAATAGAAAATAAGATATTTAAGTTACTCGGGCATCATGATCGATATACGATCCACTTAGAGGGTCACACTTATAGCGTGGAAGCATTACGCGTCTCTGATTGGCCCCTTCAACATAATAGGAATAGATGACGCATCTTTTGAGTAAAACGTCGGTGCCCACTGAGTTGATTGTAATAACATTTGCCAACTTTCGGGACTCAAACCAGATAATCTGGTAAGGGTTGACAAAATCCTGACCATTAATTTGGTAATTTCATAGTTAATTCTAAATTGTACAATCTTTGGTATTCAGAGTATAAATTAAACGAAAAACCCTTGGAGCGACCGTTCACTCTGACGCTAAAGGGCTAAAAATGCGTATATTTGACTTTTGACTTCCTCGTAGTAGAATTTAAAAAACACAATTTTCTTATTATGAATAAGAAATTTCTGAACCTTCAAGAGTGCCCGTAGCGAGAATCAATTTTCTTTATAAACAAACGGTTTTTTTTGAGAAACTTACTTTTCAGTTATTTCCATTTTCGCCACATGTTTCCAAAAATTGATAGTTTTTTGAAAATTTGTCGAGGCCAAAACTACTCCTGTGGCAACCACATCTTCCGAATCGGAATAAAGAATTCTGAAATTGTACCCAGAGGGAGAAACTACGTCAATTTGATCGTTTGACCAATCTTTGGCAAATTTTGTAAATAATCTCTTGGACGAAATAACCGTCGCAATATGACTATTTCCAGGAGTATATTTTCGAACAGTATAATTGTATGTTAATTCTGCCACAAAACAGTCGTCTTCGTCACCGTAACCGACCATTGATTTACTCCATTTGCCATCATACGGTCCGTTACACTTAAAATGTATGTTGGGCTTGATAAAATATATTCCGTGCAGAAAACTTGCGACCTTGCTTGGCCAAAATTTATACATCTTAACCACATACTATGTGGCACATAGTCTTTTGACTATTATGTAGTTACTTCAGGATATTAATACAATCTGAACAGATGCTGAACAACAATTTCAAACTTTGAACTATTTATTCAAAACGAAAACTTTAAAAATACAACAACTTAAAATCTGTACACGAAAATTTATTTAAGAATTTTCTGCCTTTCAGAATTTTCACCCTGGCCCTAACTAAGTCTTCAATTAAGCAATAAACTCACTATTAGCTAAGATTAATTCTTACGCCTAATCAGTCACACAACAAAAAAACGACGAACGAGCTCGGTCCTATATCATTTTGTATGTCAAGTCTTTTCGCTCGATTCATGGTCTTCAAGATATACTTGACATTTCGTTTTTCAACATGCCGAAAAATAAAATATTTGGAACAAAAATATGCACTTGAAGATTATCTGTATCGCTTGAAAATCACTAAAGTTTTTCGACAATTTTAAATTATTATACCCTATTATATGGTCCATATCCCCTATTCACACTTTTTGTTAATATCCCGGCCTACTACTTAAGAACACACGTACGTTTCCTAATCAGGGCCGGGATATTAACAAAAGTGGTGAATAGGGGAATAGGTATATTCTAGCCCATTTTTTTGCTCATGAGACTTTGGCTATAGTCACTATGCTTGATAAACGGGTGGAATGCTCTTGGAGAAATTGTTGAAAATTAAATGTTAAAAATCATTCAAATCAAAAGTGATCTCAAGTAAATCGTCCACCGCAAATTGTCAATAATTACCAGAAGTACCGGAAATAAGGTTTTTCTTTTGTAATTTATTGATTTTTTTCATCAAAAAAAACATAATTTAAAATTGCAATTTCACAACAAAAAAAATCTCAAGACCTCGATTTATCTACTTAGTAGTGAATCACTATGGAGATCCATATCATTAAGGTAAATTTGCTCAAAGAATACCTATATGAAATTTTTCTTATTCATATCAGTGCACTCATTGAAAGAAAAATTAATTGGCTATTATATACCTGGCTAGTATATCCTTTTTCCAACCAAAGTGAATCTCGAAAATGAGGGTAATCTCTTTAGCGCGTGTTCGAACCCCACTTATGTTGTCTTAGTGATAACGCACCAATCAACTTTGACGCTCCCAATATCAAGCACCCTTGCCTATTACTATGCCCAAAACAATCACTGAGACAATATTCGTGGGATACGAACACTCGCTATAGAGATTACCCTCATTTTCAAGATTCACTTTGATTGGAAAAGGGATATGTAGCCGCTACATTAGCGTGTCCACTATTAATATCGACCAATAAATATACTGGTTGGATTGTTCTGAAAATTCTTGGAGATAAATAATGCATGGAAAAAATACTTAAGAAAAAACTTTTGGTCGTCACGTGATCAAAACATAGCGACTTTTCGGATTTAACCTAAGTAGTTGGTTTTGGTCGAAAATCGATCGGTGGACACACTGGGGATATGAAGCCGATGACAAAACGAACAGTGCTGAATTTTTCAACCGTGTTTTACATTTGATTCTAAAACTTATCAGAAATTAGTTATCTCTATTTAGTAAAAAGTTTTTACTTTAGACAAGAGATGACCTAGCGAATCATAACCTAATGATAACCTGACAAATCATATCAGTGCAAATAATAATTATCTACAAATCATATTATGTTGTAAATTTTAAAGTGCTGCTATCGACACAAAAAATTCCTCATATTTAGAATTCATTTATTCCTCACTTCATGATTGTGAGACTAACCAAAACGTCAAAAAATACAATTTTAAAATTAATTAGTACTGTAGAAATTATACAGGGTGTAAGGTTTTTCCCTTCTTTTTTCCAAATTGGATAGACTTGATTCCCGCCGTTTTGATTGATTGAATCTGAGAAAGACGTAGGTTTTTGCCAAAATTAACCGTTCTTATCGCTCTCCAATTTGGAAAAAAGAAGGGAAAAGTCTTACACCTTGTACATTTATTATTTTTGTGCTCAAAATTTCAGTAAAATCAAAATTTAGGGGTTAGGGTTAACATGGCGCTATTATGAGTGTTGCTATTAAAAACTTCAACCTACGCCAAAATATTCACCGCTCAGAACACCGTCCACGATCAGACGAAAAAAAAATCCTAGTTCTTAAAATGACCAGGAAAAAATTCTCTACCAGATAGCTAAAAAACATCTATACCCATTTTTCACTATTGAAATTCCTTATTTCAAGTCGTCTTAGTATAGTAGGTAAGATTATGAAAATATTCGTTTGCTAATTTAAGTTTTGCTAACATTTCTGAAATTGCTGAAGTTCAAGCTTATTATTTGCTGAACAAATTCTCACCTTGAAAATGGCGCATAAAAAAGCTGCAAAACCAAAATATAAAGAATTTAGCATTTTTTAAATAATTAAAGGTATCAGACCAACATTTTCTGGAAATTTTATAATTATTCATGATGTTTTTATCTATCAAAATGTATAAAAATTGTTTAAATAAGCATAAGATCAAGAAATAGGTGTAATATTTTGTATGGTTTGGACCAATTTATGGTCACTTGGAAAAATAAATTACTTGCGCGTCACAGCCTTCTTCGAATTCTTCGTGCCTCAAAACTGTCATACCTAAATTCCGGAAAAACTTGACAGATTCAGTTCTGTCTGCGATTTTATAGACAAAATGCAGTAATCTCCCACTCATTTCTGAACTCATTATAATATTTCCAAAATTTTAAAGCTGAAAATTCGTATTTATATGGCGATGTTTGCTCAGTTCGAACATTCAATCATTTGTTTAATCTGCTAACAATTTGAAAATTTTCATATCGAACCAACATCCCTACTATTTTCCTTATAATTTTAACAATACAACGTGTATAGACTAAGTCTATTAAACTTAGATTTAATCAATCGGCCAGAAAAGTAATCAGTCAAAAATAGTAGTGATATACGTAGGGTTCGGACTGGGAGAACCACGACTCGTGGTTCTCCCAGTCGTGGTCCACGAGTCAAAGCTAACCCGATAGTGATATGAAAAAACGTTCCTTGGGTAGATCAGTGCTGAAAAAAAGATCCACTTATCAAAAAAATATTTTGAGCCACCTAGTGGTCAAAAAGTAAGTTTCAAATGAGACTTTTCGACCTTTATTTCTACTTTTTGGGTCGATTATTTCAAACGAGTGATATTAAAAAAAGTTATAAAGTTATATGAAGGTAACTCACAGTGAAATTTGCTACATTAAGAAAAAAAAATTTGAAAAAAAGTTTTTCAGAAAAAATTTGAAACTTTTTTGTATAGAAATTCAAGAAAAATGGTATTTTTGAAGTTTTAAAAATTAAAATATTTGCCCCAATCTTACAAACAATTTTTTTTTCTGTTGATCCGAAATGAGCTGATTTAACACGATTAAAATAATCTTAGTTTTGAGCGAGATGTAAAATCCGCAATTAAAACTTAAAAACCTTAATATCCCCGCAAAATTCAACCATAATTTTTTTTAGTTTTCAAATTCTTCATAAGATTTTTTATTTGGGTTTAAGTTAAATTTATTTGTTTTAACTTTAAAGTTTAAAATTTTCTCCGGTCCGAACCCTAGATATACCGTATCACTGATACCGTTTCAGTAGTATTGCTTTGAAAAAGTACTTAAACGAAGGCGACAAATCTTTAAATTATCCTGAACCAATTTGAAGAGTTTTTTTTATTATAGCAATCAACACATCACGTGACCGTATAATCGAGAAATAAAGTTTGACATAATGTTATTGTTACAAATAATTGTAATTTATTTTAAGTCAATATTTTGCCGAATGGCATCGTCAGAACTACAAATAAAACTTGAAAAAAAAATAAAACTTGAAGGTGAAACAATTTTAAATATTTTTTATATTCTGTGCCTTCAACTTTTATTTGTAGTCCTGACGATGCCGTTCGGCGAAATATTGACTTAAAATAAATTACAATTATTTGTAATTTTGAATTATTTTAAAAAATCTCAAAAACGAAGAATTATAATGTTATTGATAATATCAATAACATTATATTTGATATGTACTAAACCTTATTCCCTGAACGTAATTTGGGTCTTTTTAGAAGAAGAATTGTACTCTTATACCAAACCTCATTCTTTGATTATAAAGTCACATGTCTTTTTTTTTAAACTTTGCTGTGATGGAAATAAAATTTCAAGTTGTTGAAATTTCCCTTAAGAGTTTTTCACGGTTATTTGAGTTATTTTTGGAAACTGGAAACTTTTGGCAAGCCTTATTTCCTCCACGAGTTAAAATGACCGACAATTTTTTTACAAAATGAGCCAATAAAATCAATACTCAATTTTGATCAACAATTCTCTTAATATTCTCTGATAAAGTTAAAAATGAGTATATATTATGATGAGTAATTATAAATAACTAAGTAAAATCCTAACTTATTTACTCAAGCTTGTAATATCCGATTTAACCAATAAGGTTCGATTTTTGTCAGCCCACACATTTATATGCGGAAGTTGGGAAATAAGAAGGAGTAGTGGTCGCATTTAAGTGCTAAAAACAGGGTATTCTAGGTCTGATCGTCGCCGTATTGCGCATCAAGAACTCGATGGTTTTTT
>SCLH01063215.1:0-34508 GCA_004367855.1 Oikopleura vanhoeffeni
GTACTTATGACGTTGTTATTAGAAACCAAAAATATCGCGAAAAGTTTGTTACGGTGGCAAATTATCGGGCGGTTATTTTTATATTTATATGACAAACTGATTTTCTAACCGTTTTTCTTCAATTGAAGGTTTTATTCAAATATTTTTATTTACGATATTGTCTCAAAGAAAAAGTTATCGTAAAAAACCGAAAAAATATAATTTTTTTTTTATCAAATAATTGTTGAAGCTATTGAATAAATAGTTTATATTTTCGTTAACGTTAACTTGGATAAAAATATGATTTTTTAAAGTCAGGTGGCCAGATTTGGCCACCGCTGGGTACGTCACTGTTCATAACTTCTGAGTATGTTGGTTAATAAACTTAAACTCTGAGGTCTTGATTTCTCTGAAAAATAGCAATTTGAGCAAACAAATGTCCTTTATAAGGCATGATAAGGTACAAAGTATAAAGTTTTCCCGACTCTTTATAATATTAAGTGATCCAGCATGTTTCAGAAACCAAACATTTCATTATATTTTTCAAACCTCGCTCATTTGAGCTTTTTTACTTGACTTAAAAAGATTTTTTAGGTCTTTTTGACATAAACGAAATTATTCATCCCAGGTGAAGTCTCATTTCCGGTGAAAAATGAATCATGCATAAATATCAGACTATTCGAACTTTATTAAAACTTCACAAAGTGAAGTTTTTTTTGCCCAGTTAAATTGATATTTCCGATTAGTGCATAAATTAAATTTGTTATAATAAATTTAAAATTCAAATATATTCAAAATTAGAAGAGGCGTGAACGTAAAAAGGTTTCTTTCAACTTTCGATTCTTATTACTGCAATTGCGCGATGTATGATTTAGCATAAATTTCTATAGAAACCAATGCATCACGGGGGCCTATTTGATCGCGTTTGGTGGGGTACTAAATTTTACACGTGGTATTTAACTTTCTTTGCATCTATTGTAAAATCCCTATAAAATTGAAAAAAATAACAAATTTTTGAGGTCATTCTGAACTTTGTTCTGTCTCTATATCGCCGAAAGTGCCAATATCGCCTAAATTTTACTACAAACTTGACCTCCTACTGTATATTGGATTTTATCACTGTGATTTTTTTACAAGTTACGAATTTGGGAACTAAAATCCAGGGGATTCATTATCGAATTATTCTTGAATAGGCAACGTATAATGTGAGGTGAACCAGATAGACACAAGAGGTAAGATTATCTTTATTGTACATTTTTGCACCACAATTAACTGTACCTGTTATTGAATAAATAATAAAGCCACAGTCTTGTGATTATAATAATTATTTTATTCATTTGTGGAAAATCTAAATATTTTTACAAATTAATACAAATATGATTACAATAACATTCCGCAAATCTACTTTTTTGAATTTTTGTTTCATTGCGTCTGATAAAATATTTAATTCTACGTATTTTAATGATTTCTTCATTTTTCTTTATTGCTAACGTTTTCGATACTATATCCCCTATTCACACTTTTGTTAATATCCCGGCCCTGATTAGGAAACGTAGTGTGTTTTTAAGTAGTAGGGCCGGGATATTAACAAAAGTGTGAATNGGGGATATCATTTTTAATGATTTCCTTCATTTAAAGTTTATTCTTCATTTTCAAGACAATTTTTCTTACCATAGGTAGCGTGTCCACCAATCGATTTTCGGCAAAAATCTACCACTTAGGGTTGATTAATGGTGGACACGCTAACCATAGGTTAAAATTTTAAACCTATGGTAAAAAATTGTCTTGGAAATTTTCTGACCATTTTTACTTTTGTAAAATGGTGAACTTTGAATGGTCGGTTTATAGTTATCCAAAAATTTACAAACACATTGGTTTTTTTCGAAAGAATTTTTATGTTTGCTTATTTTAAGACATAATTTTTTTCATTCTCAACAATTTTTTATGACTGTCATGTGAAATTTGATTTGCGTTTAATTTTGTATGAGACATAAAAGTATATTTTACACGTGTCTGGCGCAAAATTGAATAATGGCGTTTCTATTTTTCGGAAATACTCAGCATTTTCTCCAGCAATTAGTTGAACTAAATCATTTTGACGGTTTTTCTTTCAATTTATCTTTTTGATGATAAACAGGATTGTGCTCGGTTAGCCACGATAGAATTGAAATGATTTAAAGCCAAAAATATATTCTTTACAAATTGAGACAACCTTTGGTGGTTATGTTGCTTTTTATGTTCCTTTAAGTTAACGTCTAATGACATTTAAACCGTTTTTCAACCAGTTTCCCTCTTTTTCGGGGTGTAGAATAACGTGAACGTTGAACATCGCCAAATATTGATTGTAAAAGGTTTAATTCTCAGGGTCATTATTTGTAACTGTGTCACAGTGACTGTGATTGAGTTAAATCCACGACAAAAGGTAAGTTGATACTTTTAAGCTGAGCTACAATGCCCTCAGTGTTAACGACCTTCTCTTTTCTTACGCCTGGGAGTCGTAGGTTTTGGCCCTGATTGGTAACGTGGGCGTGAGGGGGAGGGAAAAATTGTGAAATTTATAATTCGAGAAGCTTAACACACGGTGTGTAATCACTCAAGCAATCACTAAGACAATCACTCAGACAATCACTTAGACAACATCAGTGGAATTCGAACACGCGCTATAAAGATAGTAAACGTTTTTGAGATGGAGTTCTGTTGGGAAAAGGAAATACAGGGGGCTGATATCGCCGAAAGTTCTTTGCCTAAAAATTTCGGTGATATTGGCAAATTTGGCTATATTGGCACAAGATGTTATTCAGCTAAAAATCATGAAATCGCATAGGTTTTTTTCGGCGATTTCGAAAAAATCGGCAATATCCCTTTATCATTTTTGGTTGGAATGCGTACCCACAACGTTAAAAGAAGTAGTGGCTACGCAATGCGTAGTACGCATTCTAACCAAAAAGTTATAAAGGGATATTGAGCCGGTGATATCGGTGGCTATCGGCGATATGGGCCGGCGTCGCCGCGAATCGCCCCCTGTATAGTAGGTGCCAGCAAATTTTCTACTCGGTCTTTGAAAATCATATAATTTTTTGTCCAACCGGCTCTCGGGGAGCCGCTCCCGTCTTTTTTGGGGTCTAGAATAACGTGAACGTTGAACATCGTCAAAAATTGATAGTAAAAATTTAATTTTCGTGGTCATTATTTGCCACAGACCGTCACTCACAGTGCTTGCATTGAATCCAGGACAGAATGTAAGCCGAAACTTTTAAGCTGAGCTAGCTATTAAATAGACACTCCTTAAAACGTTCGACGGACAAGTATGCAACGACTTTTTTTCCTCTAGAATATTGCTTTTTCACCCGTGTACCCAGAATTACACTATTATTTCATCGCTTATGACGATTATTTGTTAGTGTATTTTTAGTAGTACATTTTTGTGGTGTACAAATTAGAAAGTTTGTTTATTTCATGAACACGAAATATGTACGAAAAAATGTTCCTAATTTATCGCCGATAGTAACAAATGATGATCATTTGACACGTGATTTATATAACGTCTGATTTCGCACCCACGCCAAATTAAACGCTCTGAATATTAATTCGTGTCAATCGGCACAGTCTGGGTCTAACAGACATTGAAAAAATAAATTCATATAACTTTGTATAACTTCCAGTTATAAAATTTGTATAATAAATAAGATATCTTTATATTATTTTTTCTTGAACTTACGGAGGAAGTGATTGTTTTTAACCCTATAAAAAATGCAAAAGTAAGAATAAACCGCTTGGCCTGAGACGCGTCCAGACGTAAGATGTTGTCATCATTTTAAGAAGTATGAAAGTCTCTTTTTGACTAAAGCTCTAAAAATACTCAAATAAGTTATTTGAAATAACTTATATACTTAATCGGCCAAGAAAAAACCACTAGTGGTGATCTTACGGCTCTACTTGACCTAAGTCTCTCACTAGAGGGCGTCAAAGTTGGAATCGCAGGTTAAACTTCGGGTTAACCCTCACCTGCACGCGATGTTTTTTTACGTACCTGCACTTGGATGTTATTTAACACATGATAAGTATGTTATCTCAAAAATTGGCTGATTTCAGAAAATAACATTTCAGAAATTAAGTTAACCAGTTGGTGTCGGAAAACAAAAAATCATGCAAAACATTTTCGCTTGAAAAACTACCCCATAAGTATATTTATAGATTCAAATTTGGTCCCAGTCATAAGATAGAAAAATTGTTCTTTGCATCACCAGGTGGTGCCGCGTGTCAAAATAAATAATGTCAAAACATTCCTCTCCAAAAGTTCGTTTTTATTATATTTGTAAATTATTATATGATTCTAGTGCTATTTTAACTGCATAAAACAAAAAATTGCATCCAAATAATACATTTCCGGTATGATGAGTAATTTCTCAAAGTCACCAAAATTCTTGAAATTAAAAATAAAGGAAACTTTCGGGAGTCTGTTCCGATATTCCGGTGGCAAAATGATACCTTACCAAAATATTTTTCGTCTCTGTAATTAAAAACACAGCGGTGCAGGTGGGCCTTAAGTACTAATGCGACCAAATTAATGTGAAAAAGCGCAAGTCAGAAACTTCTTTTGGAGAACTGGTCATCAACAAGAATAGGAATTAGCAGAAAAGCCCGATTTTCAACCCACAAATAATATTCTGTCTCAAAAATACATTTGCTTCTTACTATTGAAATTTCAAAACGACATTATATTTATTAACGTTTCGATACTTTATTTATCATTCTCAAAATTTTCAAAACAAAAATAAATAAACGAAATTGAACCGAAACCGGAGAAAAAATAACTTTGCATTGCCCGTAGTTCGTAATTTTATATATCCCTTTACGAGGAAGATAGATATTTTATAGTTTGGTCTAGTACATTGTGTACGTTAGTAGTAGCATGTACTAGACCAAAACTAGAAAATATCTATCTTCTCGTAAGGGATATGCTGAATCAGAATGTGCTGATTTGTCCACAATACACAACACCTCAAGAGGATTTTGTGTGGATCGCCTATAAATGGACAATTTAAACAAAAAAGTCATTTTTTGGGTATTCAGAGGCCAAAAAAGCAGGTTTGAAGACAAAATTTCGTGATTCCAGATTATGAACCTTGATCGGAAATTTTATTGCGCATACGATTCTCTCATCAAAATGACTCAAATCACAATTTTGATTTCAGCCAATCAGGAGGAAAGACCAAAAATTTTCAAAAAAATTTTCGAAAAAATTTTTTTGGAAAAAAATAATACCCAGTTCCTCAGATTTCTTCCCAAATTGCTTTAACACGGAAATGCTCCAATCGCGGCCACCCTAATGCTGATGTACTAGACTTGTACTAAACCGTGTGTTTTAATATTTTTAAATAATACACCCTAAGATGAACGTACAGAAAACGTTATTTAATTTTACCATGATAATTTTTTTGAGATTTACTTTCTTAGAATCATACCTAAATAGTTTTGATTTACCATATCTATTACGGCACTTCCTGGTCGTTATTTACAAGATTTTTAGCCAATTTTTAAAAATAATTCGGCGTTTGCAAACAACTCATCAGATTCCATTCCTAGATAGCTCAAACTGAGCGCAAATATCTAGTTGAAAAAATTAAAAAAAAATTGGTCCAACAGATTTTTTTTTAAAAGGGGGTAGTGTCCGCATAAAAAGTTGGCCTAAAAATCTGATATAGTACTAAACCAATCCCAAAAAAACGATTGGTGATGGTCTCGTTGCTTTTCAATCATCGGTTCTCCCACAAGAGGGCGGCAAAGTCGAAAACGAAGGTACCATTTTCTCCTTCATGAGATATCCGATCAACTTCATTTGTGTGTCAAATTAAGCTGCTTCTCAATGAGCAAAAATAATACGTTAGTTGTTTGACTGACTATACAAAAATACAGTAGAAAACTTCAAAAAATGTGGTATTTTGACACACAAATGAAGTTGATCGGATATCTCATTAAGGGAGTGGTTGTCGCTGATTTTCCTGTTTTTATATGCGGTTTATGGCTGAACTAGCAAAGCTAGAATTCCAAAAACTTTTTGAACGTTAAAAACAGCTCTTCGCAATCATTTTAAGAATTTCAGTAATCTGATACAATCCAACCTACGCAACTCAATGAACGTATAGTAAACCTTACACAAAAAACACTAAAAAGCTTTCTTCTCCGTCAGTTTTCATCATTTTTATTATTTTATGTTTCAGGCTCCAAATCATTAATACAAAGATTAATCTAGAGCGTTTTTTCAAAATTTAGATTTATGCACAAAAACTTCAAAAAACTTTTAAAACGAAATCTGAAATCGAGATTTAGAGGCTTTTTCCAAAGCCTACTCCTCCGCCAATTTTCAACATAAATTTCCGTTTGTACTTTATATGAAAGCTCAAACTAAGTTAACATAATCTAGAGCGGTTTTTTCAAAATTTTGATCAGACTTTGTTCTGGAGGCATATGAAGGTTATCATAATGTTTCAATATTTGAAAGGGGGTCGACCGAAAGACAGTACTGCGCTGCGGTACCCTGACTACCGAAAGACAGTAACCACAGGATACCACCAGGTGTGGTTGCTATCGAAAAGTTTCCAGAGTTCTTTTCAAAATTTTGCTTTTAACGAAAAAAAAATGCGAAAAGACCGAAAAACAAAATCTCAACAAAATTGGTCGAACTAAAAATTGTCTGTCAAAAGCAAAATTTCAAAAAAAAGAGCTCTAGATTATTGTTGATATTGTTTTTCCGAAACTTTGCTCAAAAAATTAGAAAAAAATCATGTAAATTGTAGGAGGAGTAAGCTTTTTAGTGTTCTTTTTGGAAGGCTTATCAAGAGTTAGTGCGTGGNCGGGTCTCAAGAAAAACCACTAGTGTTGATCTACGGCTCTACTTGACCTAAGTCCTCTCACTTATGTGAGGCGTCAAAAGTTGGAATTATCGCAGGTGTATATATTCGGTTAACTCACTCCTCGTCACGGCGTTGTTCTTTTACGTCTGCACTTGGATGTATTTAACAACAGATATATTATCTTATCAAAATTGGCTGATTTCAGAAAATAACATTTTCAGAAATTTAAGTTAACCAAGTTGGTGTCGGAAAACAAAAAATCATGCAAAACATTTTCGCTTGAAAAACTACCCCATAAGTATATTATATGATCAAATTTGGTCCAGTCATAAGATAGAAAAATTGTTCTTTGCATCACCAGGTGGTGCGCGCGTGTCAAAATAAATTATGTCAAAACATTCCTCCAATTCGTCTTTATTATATTGTAAATTATATATGATTCTAGTCTATTTTAACTGCATAAAAAAAAATTGCATCCAAATATACATTTCCGGTAGATGAATAATTCTCAAAGTCACCAAAATTCTTGAAATTAAAAATAAAGGGAACTTTCGGAGTCTTTCCGATATCCGGTGGCAAAATGATACTTACCAAAATATTTTCGTCCTGTAATTAAAAACAAGCGGTGCAGGTGGGCCTTAAGTACTAATGCGACCAAATTAATGTGAAAAAGCGCAAGTCAGAAACTTCTTTTGGAGAACTGGTCATCAACAAGAATAGGAATTAGCAAAAGCCCGATTTTCAACCCACAAATAATATTCTGTCTCAAAAATACATTTGCTTCTATATTGAAATTTCAAAACGACATTATATTTATTAACGTTTCGATACTTATTATCATTCTCAAATTTTCAAAACAAAAATAAATAAACGAATTGAACCGAAACCGGGAGAAAAAAATAATTGCATTGCCCGTAGTTCGTAATTTTAATACCCTTACGAGGAATAGATATTTATAGTTGGTCTAGTACATGTGTACTTAAGTAGTAGCAATGTACTAGACCAAACTAAAAATACTATCTTCCTCGTAAGGGATATGCTGAATCAGAATGTGCTGATTTGTCCAATACACAACACTCGAGGATTTTGTGTGGATGCCTATAATGGACAATTTAAACAAAAAAGTCATTTTTTGGGTATTCATGGTTTCAGAGGCCAAAAAAGCAGGTGAAGACAAAATTTCGTGATTCCAGATTATGAACCTTGATCGGAAATTTATTGCGCATACGATTCTTATCAAAATGACTCAAATCAAATTTTGATTTCAGCCAATCAGGAGGAAAGACAAAAATTTTCAAAAAAATTTCGAAAAATTTTTTTTTGGAAAAAAATAATACCAGTTCCTCAATTCTTCCCAAATTGCTTAACACGGAAATGCTTCAATCGCGGCACCTAATGCTGAGTACTAGACTTGTACTACGTGTGTTTTAATATTTTGAAATAATACACCCTAAGATGAACGAACAGAAAACGTTATTTAATTTTACCATGATAATTTTTTTGAGATTTACTATCTTAGAATCATACCTAAATAGTTTTGATTCTACATATCTATTACAGCACTTCCTGGTCGTTATTTACAAGATTTTTAGCCAATTTTTAAAAATAATTCGGCGTTTGCAACAACTCATTCAGATTCCATCCTAGATAGCTCAAACTGAGCACAAATATCTAGTTGAAAAATTAAAAATTGGTCCAACAGATTTTTTTTAAAAGGGGGTAGTGTCGCATAAAAAGTTGGCCTAAAAATCTGATATAGTACTAAACCATCCCAAAAAAACGATGTGATGGTCCGTGCTTTTCAATCATCGTTTCTCCCACAAGAGGGCGCAAAGTCGAAAACGAAGGTACATTTTCTCCTTCATGAGATATCCGATCAACTTCATTTGTGTGTCAAATTAAGCGGCTTCTCATGAGCAAAAATAATACGTTAGTTGTTGACTGACTTTACAAAATACAGTAGAAAACTTCAAAAATTGGATTTTTGACACAAAATGAAGTTGATCGGATATCTCATTAAGGAGTGGTTGCGCTGATTTTCCTGTTTATATGCGGTTTATGGCTGAACTAGCAAAGCTAGATTCCAAAAACTTTTTGAACGTTAAAAACAGCTCTTCGCAATCATTTCTAAGAATTTCAGTAATCTGATACAATCCAACCTACGCACTCACATGAACGTATAGTAAACCTTACCAAAAAAACAAAGAAGCTTTCTCTCGTCAGTTTTCATCATTTTATTTATTTTATTGTTTCAGGCTCCAAATCATTAATACAAAGATTAATCTAGAGCGTTTTTTCTAAAATTTAGATTTATCGACAAAAAACTTCAAAAAACTTTTAAAACGAAATCTGAAATCGAGATTTAGAGGCTTTTCAAAAGCCTACTCCTCCGCCAATTTCAACATAAATTTCCGTTTGTACTTTATATGAAAGCTCAAAACTAGTTAACAATAATCTAGAGCGGTTTTTTCAAAATTTTGGATCAGACTTTGTTCTGGAGGCATATGAAGGTTATCATAATGTTTCAATATTTGAAAGGGGTCGACCGAAAGACAGTATCGCGCTGTACCTCGACTACCGAAAGACAGTAACCACAGGATACCAAGGTGTGGTTGCTATCGAAAGTTCCAGAGTTTTTTTTCAAAATTTTGCTTTTAACGAAAAAAAATGCGAAAAGACCGAAAAACAAATCTCAACAAAATTGGTCGAACTAAAAATTGTCTGTCAAAAGCAAAATTTCAAAAAAAAGAGCTTTAGATTATTGTTGATATTGTTTTTCCGAAACTTTGCTCAAAAAATTAGAAAAAATCATGTAAATTGTAGAGGAGTAAGCTTTTTAGTGTTCTTTTTGGAAGGCTTATCAAGAATTAGTGCGTGGGTGTAGGTTAAATGTATCATATTACAATAGTGTTGAAATTATTTTCGACACTTGTTCTTCACGTTCAGAAAAGTTTGTATAATAAAACACCTCTACCAGTTCATCAAGAACCATTTATAAACACTTCAAAAAACAGCTTAATCAGCGTTAATCAGCGACAACCACTCCCTTAAGATTACTAAATTATTTAGTTATTAGTTTTCTTCGAAAAATAGGAAGCGATGGTCGGATTCGGACCAATTTTTTTTATTTTATTTTTCCCAGGATATTTGTGCTCAGTTTGAGTTATCCACGAATGAAATCGGATGAGTTGTTTCGAAATACGGAATTAAATAAAAAATTTGGCTAAAAATCAAATAAAAACCGACCAGGAAGTTCTATAATTGATATATAATAATTTATATATTTATAACGGTACTTGCTGAGGCTTTTCAGCAACTTTTTCAGCCAACATTTTTATTTAAATTCGGCTTTTGAAAACGACTCATCCGATTAAGTTCTTAGAAAGCTCAAACTGAGCACAAATATTTGACAAAAAATGGTCCGAATCAGACCATTGATTCCAATTTTTTAACAAAAACTGATAATTCAACAATGTCAATAATCTTTGAAAAAAACAAAAATGGTCCGATTTGGACCAATTATTTATTATTTTATTATTCTTTACTATTTTATAATTAGATATTTGTGCCCAGTTTGAGCTATCTAAAAACTTAATCGGATGAGTTGTTTTCAAAAGCCGAATTGTTTAAAATTTGTAGCATAAAAAGTGACATAAAAGCCCCAGCAACTACCGTAATAGATTTATCAGGGTTTATTTTGTAAAAAGTAAAACGAACCTTTTAGATCAAATCACACAAAGTATGTGAGATCCCTTAAACTTTCACTCGCTTATGTGATAATCAAACCGAAACGTTAGAAAAAATAATTGACTCTAAATTTTGGAATTATCCGTAGTACTAGGCTTGATGTACTAGGTTGATGTACTAGGCTGACGTACTAGGCTGATGTACTAGGTTTATCATATTTTTACCCACCTTGATATTTTAGAAGGTTGGATAACCTTATCAAAACCTCTAATCGATTTAAAATTGTCTGATAAATACTTTGAAGCCGATTATGTTGAAATGTGTTTGAAATCTTAAAATGAGAGTCGAAAATGCCGTCGGGTACATATATCAGTCTAGAAGAGTTTAGCTAAAACACAATCAATTTGAATTTATGGCAAATTCTGCATCTTAATATTATTGGCTCATTTCACTTTCAGTACACTAACTAAACTTTACACTACCCGCAGATTGTATTCCGCGACATGCGCACAGATTACGTGGGCGGAGCCCCTATCTTACAATGGGCAAGTCGAGTTCGCACCCTCATCAGCACACATTGTTTGGAAAGTTTATATAATATCTTTATTTGTACGCTTTTATTCGTGCTGTTAAAAACTGGAAAAAAATATTTTTTTAAAGTTGGCATTTTATAAAGCGCAAATTTTATAATTTCTCTTAGTGCTTACCTGCACACTGGGATCACTCAATTGCAATCTATTATCAGACAAAGGTTGGCCGTGTCGATTTTATTTTTCGCCCTCTAACCGTAGATAACCCCGAAGTCATTTAAATCAAAGTTAACTCGGATCATCAGGAATTAGCGACAAAAATTTTCCGTACTAAAAATGCTCGGGAACCTTTATAATACAAAACTATAATGAATAAAATCCAACATAACATATTTTAAAAAATTAAAAAAATAACCTTGTTTGAAAAAGTCAAAGTGCGTATATTCCGATAAAAACAAGAATCTTTTTGTTTTTTTCGAGACATGCTATATCTATTACGGGGCCCACCCGTCATTTTTTAAATAATTCACCTTTTGAAAACGACTCATTCAATCACCTTTTTTGATAGCTCAAACTGAGCACAAATATCTAGTGAATAATACAATAAGAATAAGTTTGTAAGAATCGGACAATTTTTATGTTTTTTTTCGAGATTACTGAAATTGTTTAATTTCAAGTTTTGGTTGAAAAAATTGGAAACAATGGCCTGATTCGGTCTATTTTGTTTTAATTTATTTTTCTTCGAATATTTGTGCTCAGTTTGACCTATCTAAAAACTCGATCGGTTAAGTCGTTTTCAAACGCCGAATTATATAAAAATTTAGGCTTAAAAAGTGGCAAAAAATGACTGATGATAAAACGTGATTGATATGGCATTTTTTAATTCAATAAAAACTAAAAAGTTGATAAGCTTTCGATGTATTACAGGGGGGAAGGGCCCAATATCTCCGGCCCAATATTGCCAATATGTCCGAAATTTTTTGGCAAAAAAATTCTCGTTTTATAGGCCCCCAGTACTAAAAGGGTGCCCAATATTGCCGAATTTGCCAATATGTCCAAAATTTTTGGGCAAAAAACTTTCGGCCATATTGCCCCCCCCTGTACATTATTTTCAAATCAGAATTAAGAGTTTGAGAAAATATTCTCCAAAAAAGGAATCGTCAGTAAATTGCATTGAATTTAAGAATGCATAATCGAAACATTTGTAACCGGAAGTACTCTCTAGCTAATTACCTTCATTTAAAAATAATTCAAGGAGACAATTTAGAATGTCTTAAAATTATTCAACGAAGGTTAAGAGCCTAGTCATCGCTAAACGTTACTTTTAACGAAAACAATTTTTTAATAATCAAGTTCATTTGTATTTATAATTGATCTGCCACCTGAATAAAAAATTGCAATGTTATCTTAGATGACTCATCTTTCACGACAAAACATGTATATTGTCTTTTGTATTACAAAAATCAAATAAAAATGGATGAATTCAGTCAACGTTGGAAACTGTGGGTAGAAACCGTTTCCAAAATGAGCAGATAAAATTCAATACCTCGATTTAGCGGAAAAGTTAATGCCAACTAGCTCAATTTCAGATACCCACTTTTCAAGTCTACTCACTTTTTCTGTGGACAAATTTTTTACTATTCAATAACTGAAACATGTCAAGAAATATTTTTTTTAATTTTGAAACCATGTTTTAGCAACAACTACGCGGCGTAGTCTACGCCCTCAGATGAAAGTACAGAAAAGGTTAGTTAATTTTCTTATGATATTCTTTTGACAAAAACTACATCCTTAGATGAAATTACCGAAAGGTTATTTAATTTCTTTTTGATAATTTTCTAAAGATATACTTTTTTAAAACCTTACCCAAACTATTTTAATTAACAACACATATATCAGGGTTAATTTTGAAGAAAAAGTAAAATTAACCTAAAAGATCAAATCACCCAAAATATCTTAGATCTCTTAACTCTCACTCGCTTATGTGATCAGTTAAATAAAAACATGAAGTACCAAACTTTTTAAAGTTCATATTAGTTTATTCCGGTTAATGAATAAACCATCAGCACAATTCCGTCAAAAAGAGCCTGTCTTGCAAGATTATTTGAGATTTTTTTTTATTAATTTTTCAAATCTGTTACAGCTTAACTTTTAAAAATATCAAAAAAAAGTAAATTCATGTCGCAAGTGATTTAAAAAATATTAATGACAAGCTAAATTCGAGTATAAACTTTATTTGTGATTTGATTTGAGTTGCTTTTGTGCACGAGACCGTGAAAATGAGAAAAATATTTTAGTACTAATAGGAAATGTATGAGACTAAACTTTAAAAATGAAATAATGTACAGTGGGTAACCACAAATTGCGCCTACCAAAAATTGCCCTATTCACCACAAATCGCCCAGTTTTGACCACAAATTGACTTATTTACTACAAATTGCCCCAGATGTTTTGGAAATTCTTATAAAGGCAATTTTTCAAACCTTTGACATTGGCTATAGGATGGCTTTTAAAATAAAATTCACCTACTTACCATTTTTAATTGGCCGTAATCACCTAAATGACAATTTCCATTTCGCAAGTAAAAAAAACACATACTGTATTTTGAATGATATAAAACTTACTTATTTAACAATTTATAAACTAACTGAATTATATCCCCGATTCACACTTTTGTTAATATCCCGACCCTGATTAGGAAACGTAGTGTGTTTTTAAGTAGTAGGGCTGGGATATTAACAAAAGTAAATAAGGGATATAAAAGAAATAATTCATCCACCTAGATAGTTCCAAAAACCTAACAAAAAATAATAAATACTATTTTCAAGCTGAAATTGATTCATTATGTTCATTTTTTATTTTGTCAACTTTTTTAAATAATATCATTCTTTTTTGAAAATGTCCCATTTTTTAGCGTTTTCCCGTTACGTCGCCATATATACTTTCACCAAGCGAGCGCTGTGATTGGCCAGGGATATGACATAAACAATGGCTTGTTTTTAAACAGAAGCCACACTTCAAAACAAAGCATTTTTATTGGCTGGAGTATCCATAGCGCCGTGAAGGAACGACGCCAAAATAAATGGGACATCCTGTACATGATAAATAATTAATTTAATTGATAATTTCTTATAAATTGATCTTATAATTTTTAATATTATATTTTTAAATTAATCGTTAATGTTGAAAAGCAAATTGAGCAAATCTTAAAGAATTACTCATTAATATTTCTTTACCGTATTTTTGTTGTTTAATTTTCAGAAAAGTATGTTCCTAAACTTCCTATTAATTACTTGTTTGTCATAACCAAAAAGGGTTTGGTTGTTATGTCCAACAGAGCAATCTTGAATAATCCCCGTCACGCCAAATAAGCAAAGTAACAACTTTTTTTATTTCTGGAATAAAGTCTCTCGAGTGTTTTTTTTGCAGTTTTGGTACGGTAAAACATATATGAGGCAGGTACCTTAAGGGTGTACCGTGGCGGTCGGGACACGTAGGAGACCAGGTAGATTGATGCCTTTTCCTGCTCATTACGAGTATCCTGCTGCGAAACGGCTCGCGAGCGCCACCAAGGCGAAAAATAATCATTGCTCCTCCACCATTACCGTCACTGCTTTTCTACGGCTTTTTAAAACGAACAAATAATGGACTTTTTGTTCAGCAAATAAAGAAAAAAATAACGAAAATGAGAAACGAATATATATATTTTAAATTTTTTGACGCGCTGTGATTGGCCCAGAGAGATTTTGAACAGAGAAAATCAAAAAATGAAAAGAATGGTCAAAACTTCAAAATTGACATATTTGTACCAGCAAATTCAGAGATAAACGCGGCATTAAAAATTTGTGCAAATTGGCACGTGGGTTAAATTTCTTATTTTTCAGAAACGGACTGTATTTCGGCTCCATTTTATAATACAAACAAGTGGAAAAACGAAAAAACAACTGGTATAAAGTGAAATGCGCACCACCATCGTAGCATTAATATGCAGTGTACAATCTTTTGACCCAAGGAATGTTTGAAATGAACGTACTCGCCACTAGGGGTTAAACCGATGTACTAATTGCTCATCTGGGAGTTAATTCGGTACATATGTCAGGCTAGGCGTTATTTATGATGTTGAACTTTTAAGCAGCGGATTTTGTTTCACAAATTGGTATATTTTTTTTGTAAAGTGCAAGCGTGACAGTTTTTGGCCAGGATCTTAGACCAAATCCAGGCCCTATTTGGTTTTCATTTTAAATTGTTTATACTTTTACATAGGCAGTTTTCTATATTTTTAGGAATGACACGAAAGTGAAATTATTCAGACATAAACATTGCTAAATATGTTGGACTGAAATCGAAAGCGCTTTTGTTATAGACCCCCTTAACCAGCTAATGCCTCAAAGTTCAAATCATACACTTCTAGCCACGTTAACGATGCAGTATATTATTTTTTTTGTTGAGAGTTTTTGATTGGCCCAGGTTGAAATTGACTTAAGTTTTTTCTTTGATGCAACACTGTCAATATACGAGCAGCCAGTTTAGAAGGCTTCACCAGCAAAGTGAAACTAACTAGCCAATTAATAATCACAATTTTCAATTCCTGCTTATGGGTCGGTGTAACGTAGGTTGACCTTTTAAATTTGTGGTCTAAATATTTAAATTTGCAATTTTGAGAAAAATTTGACCATTTTTTGATCAACAATCAGAGTTACGAAACCTGATTGAAAATTAGAATGTCAAAAGTTAAAAATAAGTACCGCGTGAGTTCCAAGTGGCGTCGATACTTAAACTGATTTGACACCATGCTATTATACAATAGGCTTATAATCAAGTTCAAATTACCTCAAGTTTCGACAAATCACTTTTGCTCTCGACGGTACTTGAAACTCACACAGTACTGTTTTAATTGGCTCAGCTTGCACAGAATTTAACTTGTCATTTGTGCATTTTTGTTTTTGTAATTATTTCGATATTTAAATCGTCAAACAAGTAATCACCCGTGACTCACGTGATCAATAAGTGTATTTTTTTGTTCAGATAAAAAAATGGGAAAATTACAAGGGCAATTTGAATTAAAAAATGTAAAAAGTCCGAAATGGTATCGCCAATGAAATTTATACCCATTTTTTTGTTTGAAAATCCTCATTTCAAATCGTCAATGATTTGTATTGAAACTAATATTTTGGAATTTTGAAATTATAAAATCAAATGTTAAAATTGGTCGAAAGATAATCAGTTCTGGTCAACATTTTTCAAAAATTTATCAAATTCCTTTGACCAAACTTTGTGCTTTTTGGTCAAAATTAAAAATAAGTTATTATAGTTTTAACTTTTTTTATGATTTTTAACAACGATCATGAAAAAAACGATTGTTCAAACTTAAAAAGCCTTCGTCCACGGTGCTATGTTACTGGTCAAGCAACTGTTGGATTTAATCAAGTAAATTCTCCTTCATACCCAAAACCAGCCGGCGGAAATTCAGAGTGTTTATATGTGTAAGTGCAAAAATGCTATTTGTCGTTAAAAGTGGTCAGAGTATGCTCACTAGATTCAGAGTTAAGGAATCACGTGTTTCTTTATTGACAAACAATAGATTATACACGTGACTAATGAACTTGTATTTTTTTTGTTGATTTTTTTTTAATTTTTTATTGACAAACAACAAAAATATTGATTAATTGAACACGTGACAAATGAACTTAGGTTATTTTTTTCAATTTAGGATAATTTACTTTAACATTTAATATAGATTAATTGAAATATATTTGTTTTGGTAAACGTTTTCGACTTTATTATCATTATCAAACCATTTTTATAATAAAGAAAAAGTTATACAGACTTTTACACAAAAAGTTTCAGAATAGAGATCTAGAATTTTCTTTTTTAATAAAATAAAAAGAGAGAGAAGGGCATAAAAAAGCTAAAATTAGACATGCCGGTTTCAAAGAAGTTTGAGGAACGTAAGTTCTTCTTGCTTGTTCAATTTTGGTCGATGCATACGTATAAAAAACGATACTGCATCAATTCGATGTTGTTTCGAAAGAAAGTTTTTTTGAATAATTGTTAAATGAGTTTGAAAATAATTCATTTTGATCTGATCCTTAGTCATAGCGAGTCTTTGTTTCTCAGCCTCAAGTTTTTTAACGGTTACATTTTGGTCATTATTTGGCTTTTTAAAAATTCTCAATTTTTTCTTGTACTCTTTACAGCCAATTTTATGTCAATAAATGGAACTTTCCCTAAGAAATTGCTGGTGTTCACCAACTCGAACTTTTAAAAGTCGTTCACTTTGACCTATGTACTTTGCGGAACATTCGCATTAGAAACGCATTTACTTTAGAATTTATTGCTAAACATTTAACAAAACAAAAAAATAAACCGAAACGTTTTTTTTCGCAATATTTCATGATACATACAGTATGTACCTACTGTAAACATACTGGATGTACTGAAGAATTATTTTCTAAACTTTCGGTATTTCAATGTAATCTAAGTGAATTGATTATCATACAAAACAGTTAACCCTACGAGGCATATTTGAAAGTCCTTTTGAAAGGCTAAAGCCAGTTTAAATCAGCCAAAAATGATGGAAAAAATGATCGCAGAAACTTCTCCTTAATATACATTTAAAAATTCAACAATGTGAATCTAAAAATATTTCCTAAATTTCTTTCGGATACTAGGTTCAAATTTTATGACAAATTGATTAAAAAGCGATTTTTCGCTTAAGTTTTACTTCCGAAGAAATACTTTTTGATCTAAATTTTGAATTAAAATTTCAAATGAGCCAGTTTTCAGAAAAGAGTTTTGAGTACAATTTGCAAGAAAAATTAGCCTTATTATTAAATATCTTATTTTGATATCAGTATACACCATGTAACGTTTTTTTTCTTTTTCCAGTTTGCATAAATTGCTATCCGCTAATGAGAACGATCAAAGCACGGCGGAATTCAGATTTATGCAATTTAGAAAAAAGAAGGGAAAAACGTCACACCCTGTAGATAAAATGATATGTTTTGAAAAAATATATAATTTGTGAAAATCATGCCAGAGTGGTACTCTCATATCATATTTGCCTTAATATTTAATTAATTAAAAACGTGATTTTTCATGAATATTTTGAACTTATTTAAAAATATTTTTTAATTCCTAACAGATATAGTCAATCAGACAAAAGTAATGAGTAAAACAGAGCACTGCGCAGTTATTCAGATAAACATACATTTCCTGGAGCCTACCATGAGGTAGTATCACGTGGTTTAATTAACCTTGCTTTTCAAACGTTTTTTCTAGAATTAAACATAAAATTTCTAGAATATGAAATTTTTTTATCAACAATTCAACTCTTCAAGTTGATCATGAAGGAAAAATTGAAGGTTAAGCTTATAAGAATTTTCTGTAAACAACGCTCAAAGCCTCCTGAAAGGCTATTATGCCTCGGCGGAACTTTTATTTATATGCTTCGGAGGGTTAAACAAAAATGACATAGTGTCAACTCACAGTGAATAAGCTTTTTTGAAAAAATAAGAACATAAATTCTTATATAAAAGTATCAGCTATTTATTAGTTTTATTCGAACTTTTTCGCTCCTCGGCAAAAAGCCTGAATTAAAAAGTTTTTGTTTTCTGAATAAGCTGAATAAGTCAATAAAAAAACTACAATTTTCTCACGTGCCCTCACAATGGATAATTAAAGAATAAATTTTTCCTACAAAAAGTGAAAACTATGGATCGTACTAGCTCAAATATATTTTCGCTGAAATCTCATTCGATAAAGTTTTTAAAAGATCATTCGATAAGGGCGTTTTATAATTATTGAAAAGTCAAAATATAATGAATCGAAAGTGAGTCAGGAAGTGACCCGGTGCAATGTAATTGATTAGGCAACTAAGCAAAATCTTGACCTTTTCAGTGTTATTATGGTTATAAAACGTGGTTCTGAAATTTACTATTTTAGGTTATCCGCCCCAGAGGGTGCCAAAATCGAGATTCATTTCGATCAATTTGAGCTTTTATCATGTGCCGAGCAAGAATTAGCCCTTTTGGACCCTGTGCAAACTCAGGGACCTGGTCAAACTGAGCTTTTTTGTGGTCGCCAGAAACCTGTGCCATATATCACACATGGAAATGAAGTATTTATGAAATATTCGTCGAAAACGCCACTCAGTTCAAAAGGCTTTCTTCTCAAATACAGAATCGCCCCAGGAAAAGGTGCAAAAGAGGCCACTGTACAAAAAGGTAAAAAATCTGCCCCAGGCAAAAAACCTCGCCCAGGTCAACCCAAAGCTAGAAAACCAGCCACAACAGGGCGAATCATGTCGCGTCCCGCCCCAAAATCTGGAAAAATCATGGCCAAGCCAGCGGGACGAGGTGCCGCCCCAAAACGGCCTCAACCGGGTCGAGCAAAACCGGCCACATCGGGGCGAATTATGGCCCAACCAGCTAGGCCGCAGTTGAAAATGGCCCAAAACGCTGCCAAAACTTCAGGCACTGGATCTCTACGTTGCACCCCCTCAAGGGTGGTATAACGTGATGAAATAGAATGTGTTATACATTGTTTATAAATAGACCGATTCATACAACGTCTATTAAACGCGATGAAATGGGCAATAGGACCAAAACATTACAATATATGGGCAAAACCAAGCCAAGTTATATATCACTTTCAGAATTATTACCAGTTTTCAGAATAGTCCCATTCTTCGAGTCACTCTTAGAAAATTTGTTCAAATTCGGACCGTAAATAATCGAAATTTAATTTAGTTTTTAGATTATAAACAAATTAATCTGTTAAAAACTGATTGTTGATACAAATCAATAACTATTTTATAAATGCATTTATATTTTTTTTTATTTTTCTTGAAAATTTTTCTCTTAGATTCAGTCACGTGAGAAGAGTGTGGTCCTCTCTTATGTTTCGCCCGACTAACGAATTAAATTGGTTTCATTACCAATAAAATACAATATTTATACAACCCATTTTGTTCGTGAGTCCTGCGAAAAAAAAAAGAGATCCACACTTTTCTCACTTGACAACATCTGAGAAAAACTATTTTTGAAGTAAAAACAAAAAGCCAGTTATTTTAACGTCATTAATTTGCATGGACAATAAGTTTTCTCGGATTTTTAGCTTTTACATGGACTATGTAACATGGTCGTGGGAAACTAGCAGAAAATATCAATTAAATGATCGAGAATTCTTAAAACTTTGAAAAGTTCACTTCAAATAAAAAAAAAATTTTGATTCCGATTTTTATCTCCGATTTTGGTCTGTATTTAACTATTTTCGAACCGATAGAGATCCAAAATCAGGACCTCAGCCTCGACGCAGTAATAATCGCTCTTATCAAACAATATTATCAAAAGGGTGAATTTCTTGATACTTTTGAACTCGAAAGTGATCTCGAGTGAAACATCATTATATATGATTTTCTGATGCCAAAAAATTTGAAAAAACATAAAAAAATATTTTCTTTGAAATTTGCGGACAAGTGAACTGTGTTATCGAGCTTGGACACAAATCATTCATCATTTTTTTTGACTTAAAAACGACTATTTGAAAATAACAAATTTTGAATTTCTTGAATTGTTTTCGGAAATTGTAATCAAACAGAAATATATTTAATTATTTGCCACCATTATGTTAAGTTTCAACTATGTAAAATATAAAAAATAACATTGAAATGTGGTCAAACATTCATAAGAAAATCATGAAAGTATTCTCAAAAATTCTTAAATAACCCCAGTGCCCAAAAACTGATAGAGCTCTTTTAGAGACAAAATTCTAGCTTTGATGACCGGCGAGATTTTGACTCTTAAAAATTTATCGAAAAAAAATTACAAAATTTTATTTGCTTAACATTTTCTACAAAATTTTGACTTTTCTAAAAATTTTTTAGAACCTCAACCACGCCGAGAAAATGATACTCAAATGAGTGCGGATTATATGGTCGACACCCCTGTTGCTGATAAGCAAACAAAACAACTTGGATCAAAGTCTGATATTGACACAAAGAGAATGTTGAAATGGCTCGTCATTGGTCTCGGGGCTATTGCAGGAGTTATCGTTGCCATTTTGGTTTTTAGAGTAAGTTGAATTAACAAAAACATTGCGCTTTTAAAAAATTTTGTTTTGATTTTTTTTCATAATTTTAAGCAGTTTCAGTTAAAAGCTTTCTGATTGGTGAAAATTCATCTAGAATGAAATATAAACGTCGCCGTAGCTATTTATTTTCGAAAATAAATAATTCAAAATTCAATTTAGACCAATCAGAGCTATTTATTAAGAAACAATCAACGGAAATAATTTTGTCAGTGCTTTTTACAATCCGAATTAAATGATGTTAATTTAATCAAACTCAGAGCTATTTATTTTCAAAAATAATTGATAGAAGTTTCAATTTCGACTAGTCAGACCTATTTGTTTCAAAAATTAATGAAAATTTAAAATTTTGACCAACCAGGGCTATTTATTTTCGATAAAAATTAATAAAAATTTCAGTTCTGACCAATCGGCGATATTTATTTTCTAAAATAACAAATAAAAATTTTTACAAATCAAAGCTATCTATTTTGAAATGATAGATATCATTACATTAATGAGATTATCATTTTTTCTTATAAAATTAATTTTAAAATATTTCTTTCAGAAAGTGACCGGTAAAGCCGAAGAGGGATACCCGCAACCGGAAGTGACATTACCGGAAGGAACCATTCCCACCCATCTTCGTGCTATCACAGAACACAAGACAAAAATGCATGAATTGGGTATCAGTACAGTTGAATCGGACTAAAAATCCCGATTTTCACAAACGACTGGATTCGATCTTTGTTACGTTTCAAGACAAGATTGCAATCATACCCTTCACTTTTTTTTCTTTGCAAAATTTCTTGATTCAAATTTTGAAGTTTGCTAAAAATAATTAAAAAATTTGGATCACGAAATTTATCAATTGTTCATATTCAAATCTGTTTTGGCCTGAGATGATCTTTCGAAAAAGTTTAAATTTTTGAATAAAAAATTCTGACTTTCAAAATTATAATTTACGAAACATTTTCGAAAAAATATAATTTTCGAAGATTGTCATTTGGCGGATATTTTTGTGTGGAATAATTTCTAAAAAAGTATTGCCTTTACATTTTTCTATAACCATTTACTTCACGACATTCGTCAAAATCTGAAAATCACCGAAAAGCCCGAATATTTATTTGCCGTTACCATGAAGACAAAATTTTGTTACATATTTACATAAACATATTTTTACATACTAAAACAAAAAGAAAGTTCTTTAGACAATGCTTATTTTATAAAATTTTTATATCGTTCAGAAAATTCAAACAAAATGTAGGATAGATTTAGGAAATTCTAGAATTATTAAAAAGTCTTCCTCTGGAGACGGGCCAATCAAAAATTAGGGTTATTCAGACTACATATCTTTTATATTGAAAAGTATAAAAGTTAAAAAATCTGCATTGTCTTAAAAGTCACATTTTTTCTGTAAAACCGATATCGTCAGGGGGCCTTAAAATGCCAGAGCTCGGCATTTTTTGCTCTTTTTCGGTTAATTTTTCATCAAAACATGGCCCGATCGCCCTTAATGCTAAAGTTGCTGTTCATCGGTGACCACTAATTTCAAAAAATTAATCGAATCATGGTTTTATGAAAAATTATAAAAATGGGTTTAATTCACTTCTTACGCGTCAAAAACTATTTTGTTGCTTTTAACTCTAAATAAATGCCAAAATTATTAACTCGCCTTATTATTATAAGTTTTTTAAATTGTTTGTGTCACATTTTTTAGGGTTGGTGATGTCTGTCAAAAGATTGAGAATGCATAAGTTGCCCGACATCTTTTAACAAACTGTACAAAAAAAAATGAAAAAATAAGCAAATAATCCTTGTTTTCACGGTTTGAAGCAAAATCCCATAATTTCACTCAATTCCATGGTACAAAAAATACGAGTTAATATTAGCCCCTAGATACCAATATTTTTATTTCAACTGTTATGCAAGCACAAAACACTTTCCTAAAAACTGGCGAATTCCACATTTGTATTTTATGTCTATTTCCGAAATAATTTGTCAGGAAGTGAAACATAGGCGAAAATTATTAATAAATCAACACCTCGTAATACTGGAATCTAACAATTGAAAAAAATTTCAATTATTTTTTGGGAACCAAATCCAAAAATTTTATAATTTGTTTGAAAGAAAAGATTCTACGATCCCGTTTTTTGCCTTTTTTGAATGATTATAGGTATGCTTGAGCCACAATTGTGGCTCTGTGCTCACAAGGGTTAAGCATTTATATTATTGCATCAAAAGTTAAACAATATTCAATATATACACCAACTAACCATTTGAGTAAATCCACTCTGCGAATAAAATGGTTTCCACTAATGGTAATGGGTTAGCATTAAAGAGTGGTGGGTTTCCATTACAGGGTGATTTTGGGCGAAATTTGAAAAGTTTTCAGATAACATGTGAAGGAAACAATTATGTGCAGTCGAAACCCACAAATTTTTTGGAATATTTTTGAGCAAATTAAGCATCAAAAACAGACTTTTTTTCTCAAATATGCCTTGTTTTTCAAAAATGGTTTCCACAAATGGTTATGAGTTTCCATTAAAGGGTAATGGGTTTCAAAAACAAGGGGTTTCCTCGAATGGTTGGTTGGTGTAACTAGCATTACATTGTTTTTAGCAGTGTTTTGGAATAACTGCATGCTGCATGCTACGTTTTATCAGAACAAGATATTAGAAGCATATTAACGACTTGGTAAGATAGTATTTCGGCTATATAGTTTTTCGGCTATATTAATTAAATACCGATTTTTCTAGAGTTGTATTCATTTTGGGGGACGAGAGTAGTGGAATCATTCAGAAATATCATCTTACGTATATGTGTCTTAAAAAATTATTTCAAAAATGATTATTTTTTATCTCAAATCAGAAAATTACCTCAAAGTTGGCAAAATTGCATATGAGATATTTAATTGAATTATGTATAAAAAAGAATGCCCAAAAAGTTTTGTTTTGATGATCTTATTCAGAATTTATGGTTTTCATTGAACCGGAAGCTCAACCCCATAAAAATTCTAGAATTCTAGAAATGTCGAAAAACTTGCAATTGTTTTGTGATATAGCCGAAAAACTATATAGCCGAAATACTATCTTACCTAACGACTTATAAACCCCAGGCTTATACCACTTTAAACCTCCCTCACCAGTTGAAACCGTCATTTCGAGCAAAAGCTGTTAGGGAGTTTTAAATGGTTCACCACTGTAGTTGTTACAATCGAAAATACCCGATGAAGCCAGATAATGTTTGATTTTACTAAAAAAAATACTACCTGAGCAAGAGTATGACTTTAAATTCGAAAATAAACATAAAGAATTCGTTAACCCTCGAAAGCATGGAAGAAAATTTCAAAAACAAGGTTAATTAAACTACGTGATACTACCGCAAGATAGGCTTCGGGATATATCTTTATCACTTTAACGGCGCAGTGGTCAGATCTCTTCGTTACTTTTGTCTAATTGAGTGTATCTATTGAGAATCAAAATATATTTCGAAATAAGTTCATCAAAAAATCACATTTTTTAGAAACAAATTTGTAGTTTTCTCGATTAAATGAAATTATTAGATGATTATTATCATATTAGAGTAAATATGGTATAAGAGTACAACTCTGGCATGATTTTGATAAATTATTTAATTTTTTCTATAAATATCATGTTTTCCATACCAATATCGAATATACATATTTCACTTATAAACAAATTTTGCAAATCATCTTGCAAATAAAATTAAGGTTCTAGAAAGTTTTGGGGCAAAAATTTATTTATCTTTAATGAACCGAAAATTAATTTATTAAAAGTTAAACTTATGAGAAAAATGGCTTTTCAAGCAACTCGCCATGAAATCTGAACTTATAAGCGAAAAAAAAATTTCAAATATATTTTTTGATCTGAATTTACGGATTTTTATAATGCATTTGCAACAAAAGTGTCTGCAAACATTTTTGAATGATTTAAAGTGGATTGAGCCTTTCAACAGGCTTTGTGCCTCCAATGGTTAAAATAAACATTTATGTTACGGATACTATCCATAAAGTCTTTAATCTTGTTAATAAATGCGAACAATTTGCCAAAATCATAAAGATTGAATTATTCGTATCAATTATGCGCCTTCACAATTATCAAGGGGTGACCGGGTCAACTCGAACCATTTGCATTGGCTTTTGTGAGACTGAGTAATTTTACACAGAGATCGCCAGATAGTTCAACAGTTTTCAGATAATCTAAATCTTATCTCTCAGAGATCACGGTTTTATTTGGTGGTGGAAGTGAAAAAGCAAAAACTCAAAGGGCAAAAAATCACTATTTTGGCATTTTCGGTCTAGAGAACATTATTTTTTCCAAAATATTGTATCCATGTACTTCAGAGCGCGATTTAGATCCAAAAACGAACTTGAAAAAACTTTCTGGATGGATAAACATTTGAAAATTTCACCAAAAGACGATTTTTCCTCAAAAAAGGCTAATTTTACAATCAGCCTCACCAGAATTTGTATTGCAATTTGAAAATATACATTTTGGATCTAAATCCCGCTGAAGTACTACGAAAAGATTGTTCTTGTCTACTAATTAAACCTACATAATTTAACCCGCGGAAAGTTGCTCGAATATAAGAACAATCTTTTGGCAGTACATGAATCCAATAATTTTTCGAAAAATAAAGTTTTCTAGACCGAAAATGCCAAAATAGTTGTTTATTATTATTGTTACGACTTGAGCTGATACAGTTGATTGCACAGGTGGAAATTTTCTTAGATAACTTTATTAATATAATGGTTTATCGTAGTATATAAGGGAGTTCAAGGAAGTTAAAGGAAGTTGTCTGCTCAAAAATTGTTTCAGAATTATAATTCAATTAAAAAATAATTAACTCTTTAAATAGTAATGGTTAAAGGAATTAAGGGTAGGCCCTCCATGAACAATCATTTGTCTTAAAAAATAATTTTTTTCTGACAAATGTTCATTTGGGGACAATTACTATTAACAATATAGTAAAAGCATCGGGATTATTCTTTCTGAATCAATAAAAGTCATAATTAATAAATGCAAATTTAATCTCAAGTGATTTTTTGCCCTTTGACGTTTTTGCCCTTTCACTGCCAACCCGTTTTTTGTTTCTTATGCAAATAAACGCATAGAAACACCAAAAAGTCAAACGTCCTCACATAATATCAATCAACTTCAAGGAAATCACAAGATAACGTTTCAGTCAAATGCCTTATTAGCAGCGCTAACAATACAAATTAATACGATTTTGCCTAGAGACGTTGAATGAATGTTTTCAATATTTATATCATAAAATGTTAGTTTCAAATCTTTGCAGTCTCAAAATTTAAGGGTATGGTGATTCTTACATTTTATGCAGTTATGAAGTCGTAAAAATACACGAAATCAATTTTTTATCTTTAAAAATCAAAAACATCCAAAAAAACAACAACAAAAATTGGAAAATTTTTGTGTTTTTTTGAATTTTTCAGATTTTTTTTCAAAATTAAATATAACATTAAGTATGTTTCAATTTGACCACTGAAACCTCTAAATTTCACGTGCCGTTAAAAAATGCATATTTTGTGCTTGAGATCAAAATTAAAAAGAAAGGCTCATCAGAAGTTTATATTTGTTTTGCACTAGCGTTTGCCAAAATTTGAGCGAATTTTGAAATTTAACCTACAGATTTAACCTCCTGTAGAAGGAGATAAATTTCCCGATTAATAATGTCCAAAAAACGGTGTTTTTTTGCATATTCTAGATAATTATAACACTTATTGACAAGAACGCTCCTCAGAAGTTTTGTCTACTAATTTCACAAGTTATGTAAAAATTGAGGTTCATTTCAAAATAAAACCTAGGAGTAGATAACTTTTACGTTTTTAAAAAGGTGGCCTCGTAACGGTTGCGTATCAAGAAGTGTATCTATACAAAAACAAATTGGCATATGTTTTTTGTAAGTTCAAGGCTAGTTTTACAAATTGGCTATTCCAAATAGAAACCACCATACTCTTAAATAAACAGAATTTTGTATACGATTTTTGTTCAAAATAAGTCTGAAAGTTGAATGATAGAATGCATTTTACAACACAAAATAAAAATATTATTGAATCGATTTTTCAAATGTCTTAATTTAATTTGTTGTAAAGATCAAAATCACAATGTTCAACTATCATAGCCGGTGTAAAATAAAAATTTTCAATTTAGACCAGCGCGCTGAATTTGAACTGAAATAAATAATAATAAAAAATATTGTTAAAGATGGAAAAAAGAGAGGTAAATCGAGTGAAATATATTAAGGGTTTTTTTAGGATACCAAATCGGTATTACCGATTCGAAAAAATAATTTTTGAACCTTTCAGGACTTCAAAGATTGAAATCCAGAATTTATTTATTTTGTGTAAGCAGAGAATTCTTTTAGTTCACATCACTGTGAATGCTATTTCAGCAGATAAATACTTACTGTAGTTTTCTGAAAATATTCAATAAAAATGGTTTTCATTAAAGTGGTCCAAAAAATCCAATAAGTAAAAATGTACAACGTGAACAGCTAGTTGCGAGCTCTACAAATAAACTCAGATAATAAGCTCATGCTAAATAAACGCAGAATCAACCTGGCTTTCAAACTGACTTAAGGGGGTAGTGTCCAGCAAAAAGGTTTTGCTGAAAAAATGTATATAACTAAATCGACCAAGAAAAAAAGGTTGGTCGGGGTTTTGCAGCGCTATCTGGTGTCTAGCGCCCTCCAGCGGCAATATTGTAAATAGCCTTGACATCGCTCTGGATNAAATAAAAAGAGAACCGCTTGGAATTTTAACTTAAAAATAAATGCAAATGAATACTAGGATTACCTTCTTGGTAATTTGCTTTAACAAAAATCAGATCGACTTTTCACTGGATTAATATATTCTTCTCAAATATGCCATCAAAGCGATGTTTCATAATCCAGGCAACTTTTGTAACGAGCGAATTTTTGCATTATGGTTTTTTGAGAAAATTTTGAGTTCAAATTAAACTTTTCGAATTCGACAAATTATGAGATATTTTCGATAAAAGTTCCGAAGGTTATGAAAAAATGCGTTATTTTTCGTTCAAATTTTTTTTTAATATTTGTTTCAAATCAACGAAAAAAACTCTACAAACTGGCTACTTTAACTTTTTGACTAGGTGACCTCATATTTTTCATATGTTCTTTGAAAAACCATGGTTTAGTAATTTTTGGTCAAAAATAATAAGAAATATTTCGAAAATTTTTCTTATTTCTTGTTCAAAAATTTTAAAATGTATTGTTCTGGAATCAAAAGCTGAAAATATGAAGAATGGCTACTTCAACTTATTTCAAATATGTCCTTGTTTTGTTTCTTTGCTCTTTTTTATACTCTGAATCGTATCTTTTGAAATGAAACTACGGTTTGGCCGAAGGTACCATCCGAAACGCCCTCTTTCATCCAGAATTGAAAAAATTTATCACAACCCAAATTGGCCAAATTGGTGAACGGCTCATCCACGATTTAAAAGTTATTTCATTTTAATCATTGAAAAAAAATATTTCTTTTGATGTGCTTGAAATTGGGTTTTTCGTCTTTTTTCAACAATTTTTAATTTTCGATTTTGACGTAAAAATCGTATAAATCAAATTAAATAAATTGTCAACGGTGATCGAGACATTTTTTAGAGCTTCTAATTAATAAAAGAAAGGAAATTAATTTTACTGATTTGAGACACCTTCGATAGTAAATCGCGTTTTTGGTGTTTTTTCAAAAGCATTTATATAAAGGTAAAATATAATCGATCTGCACAAAAATCAGATTATACAAAGTGAGCTCAGAAGTTCCATGTTACGGTCTAAAAAGTTTTTTACACAATGTTTGAAGTGACTAAAAGTTTCTCATCAAGCGAAAAAAATGAAAAAGTGCAAATCTGCCGAAATGCACCGACCCCCTTTAACTAAAACGCAGAAATAAAAATATGAAAAAATAAACTGGCTCAAACTTCAGATTTTTTGAGCAATTTTGCGTATTAGGCTGTTCAAGCTTGTGTTCAAAATAAATCATAAAACAAAATAAATTGCAAAATGAACAAACCAGAGAAGTTTGAATAAGACTCAATAAAGACGAATAAAATTTGAAAGTTCTGAATAACTTTGAATTCCGGTAAACTTTGAGTATATATTTTTTTTCAAATGTACAAAAATGATGTATCAAAAAACCACTACAAATTAAATTTTCAAAATTTTTGTGATACATACGTAGCTAGAACGCGTAGTAGGTCATTTACAAACCATTTTTTTGTCCCAAATCCCCCTTTCACACTTTGATCAAGTCAAGCCAAGCTTTCAAAATTAATTTTTCAAGCATGCTTGACTTTCAGTTTGGTTTGGCTTGATTTCAAAATTTGGCTTGGCTTGAAACCAAGCCAAGCTTATAAAATTTCGGCATGACCAAGCCGAGCTCATCCCAAGCCTTAAAAATTAGTTGGCTATGGTCAGGTCTGCCCTGTGTACTAAACGAAGTGTGTTTTCTAGTAATAGGGCCCAAATCTAATCTTATGCAAAGTGTGAAAGGGGGATATTTCTTCACAATGTTTCAAGTTTACAAACAAAAAGCCATGATTTACAGTGAAGAAGAAAAACGTTTTTTTTGTTCAGTTGCTGATATTATTAGTATGTTTCGTGTTTGTGAGTCTAGCTTGCCAATCAGCCTTCACTCAACTACAGCAAGAAACGAGCAGAAGTGACACAAATAGATCACAACGAAATCATTTGGATAATACAGCAGCACTTTCGATGACAAAACTCATTTGGAAATCACTTCGAGGCCGAACTAACAGGAAACTGATCGAAAATTAAATTTTTAAGGGGGGATTGTTGCCTGAAAATTTGTGTATACCATTATCTACCAATAAAAAAACGGTTGGTGCTTGATGGCCATAAGTTATGGCCGATAACATTCACATTGTTCGAAGCCAATCATAACATATATGTTTTAGCGCTAGAGAGCTCTGAACGTCAAAAATTCGCTACATTTTTGGTCTTGAGAACAAAACATATTTTAACAGTTTTAGCCAATCAACTATACTCATAAATAATATAAAAAAATTAATTTTTCATTTATTCATTTTCAGATGAACGGCAAAAACGCGGTCGCAAAAATTCCAATTTAGCAATATCATAATTTCTTACAATTTCAAGTTTTTAACTTCTCTGAGTTTTTGTTCTGTACGAAAAACGAAACAGAATTATAATTAGTATGTGACTGCTAACATTCTATATCAGGGGTCGGCACAATTGGATTAGATCGGTGGATCGGATCCGATCCAATTTTTTAGCAAGGCTTTATAATCATAAGCAAGAGCGTTTTTCTAATCATTATTGACCATTAATATGTCAAAAACCAAAAAATCAGTTTTTGCAGTTAAAATGTATGGAAACCGACTTTTCATAAAAACCGATATGATCCCGATCCGATTTATTTTTTAAACCAACCGATTCGATCCAATTTTTTTGAAAGTCGACGGACCTGATCCAGTTTTTTGCGAGCCTACCGATCCGATCCAAAAAAATTTCAGATGTATGCGACCCCTGTTCTATATTTGCTATGGAATAATCTTCCAGGAAGATTAATCTTTTGTCATATATATTTGCACATATTTGTGAGATTAAATCTTCAAAAAAACTTGATGAAACTAAAAAAAAATTCATCAATATTTTTAAAATACTACAGTTTCGTTCTCCAAGAATTTTATTTTTGATCAGGTATCAGAATGTATAATTGGTGCAATGATCTAGATCGAAAACGATTCAAAATTCAGCCTCCTCCAGCAAATTATCTCCGTTTATATTTGCCTTTCGTGAATGCGGCAGTCGTAGTACCATTTGACACAGCGGGAGACGATATTTATGAACTTCTTTATCTTTTAGCTAGAGGTGTTGATATGCATGAAACGGAGCCCAGTAAGTTGATTAATATAACAGGTAAACCAATCATATATGATCACAGTACGTAATTGCGGATGTGCAAATTTTTGAGCTGAGTATCGTGAAAACAGTTTGTTTAACAAAAAAATAAATTCTGAGATTTTTATCTAGATTTCGATTATTTCAAAATGGTAACTGATATTTCGAACAGTATGACCGATGAAAAAAAGTTGAAAATTGACGAGGATGGTCGATCAATGGTCATTATCTCTCATCCTTTACAAAGATTGGTTAATGGATGGCACCATAAATTCCATAGAACCGGAATTCACCAGGCAATTGGACAAAAATTAATTTGGAAACTAAATTTGACAGATCTGGTCGATAATACAAATACTGAGAAACGGTTTATGAAATGTTTTAACATCAAATTTATTTATTTTTCAAAAACAAATTCCGCAAGAAAATTTTCAAAAACCATAAAAGACATCGATTACATTTCCAAAATTAGTTGACTGGGTATTGCAACGCCTCGAACCTGCTCATCGGTTGAAAAATAAATATTTTGCAACACTTGTAGATACAATAGTGCCATGCAAATATAAATTTGGAGCAGGTAAAAATTAACAATTTGAGAAATTTCAAAGAAGTGAATTCAATAAAAATTAAATTTTCGGAAAAATTTAATTATTTCAAAGATGAAAATTTTGGAAAAAAATTTAAGTTTTACAAAATTTTAAGTTTCAAAAATCAAAAACTTCGCAACCATTGGAAATTGGTTAATTACAAAATCAAGAATTTTCAGAAAAATTGTATGTAACAAAAATTCAAAATTTCTCAAGAATTCAAAATTTCACAAAATTTTCGAAAAAATTATTAATTTCGATAAAAAAATAAAATTTTACAAACATTCAAAATTTCAACAACTTATGAATTTTAAAAAAAAAATTGAAAATTGAGGCCACCAAAATAAATACAATTAAGTTATTCACATCGATAAATTGAAAGAAGAATTACCCCTCACTCTTCGATCTCTTGGTATAAACCAATTTATAAAATCGGAACGATTTATCAATCACATTGATGTCGCCCAAGAGCACGCCCGTCAACGCACCGCCTACGCAATACAAGAAATCTGTAAACTACCGGTAGAAAAACGACTGAAATTGAAAGCAGTATATACCGAAGATATGCAAGGAAAAGTTTCGAAAATTTGTTCTGAATTTTAAGAAATTTTTTTTAAATTTGCATTTTGAATTTTCACCAAATAAAACATTTTTTCTAATTTTTGTAAACTTTCTTGAGTGATGGAATATGATTTCAACTCGACTTCTTGTATTCTCGGGGCTACGGTTGTTCATACAGAAGACCTTGTCAATAGAAAAAATAAAATTTAACTGCGACAGAATAAACAGTTATCTTTAACTCTCACATTATCAAAACAAATGTTAAATTAAGCCAGGAATATTTATTTACATGATATAGAAAAGGGTTTTTTGGCAGTAAAAATGAGATTCAAGTTATCAATTTTTGGTGTCCCAGTGGAACCAGAAACCAGACCAATATTTTGAAACTGGTGGAGCTGGGTTTCTGGAATGACTTCCGGTTTTGAAAACAACGGTGGCATAACATCTTTTTCCGTATTTTGGCTCAATAATTATATCAGGCTCAATTGTAGATGTTCCACATAAAGTAGTAAGTAATTGTTCTCGAGGCGAATTTTCCGAACCTTTTTGAAGGTCATAATAAATTAAAACAAATCAAAATGATATTTAAATTTTTCAAATAGAAATTTTGAAAAATTCTGCGTATATACGTTTTTCATACATGTAATTAAATTATCTTTGAGGCCGAATTTCGCAAAAGTTGTATTATCTATTATGTTTACTGAAAATGATGCCTATGTGTCAAATTTCATCATGACGTCACAAGAAGAGAAAGTGACCAATGAAATCACATTAAGTCGACAATCGTGTGATATGATTGTACACAGTCTTTTCTTGTGACGGCATGATAAAATTCGACGCATAGGCATCATTTTCGATATAGCATATGATATGCTGCATATCCCTTTATGACCTTTTGATTAATCTGATAGATGTGGGCTGAAAAGAAGAGAAAGCGGCGGTTTACGATTATTACTTTTTTTCAAGATTATTAAAAAATGTGAGTAAAAAAATTCTAGATTTTGCTTCGAAAATAATGATAATACAGTATATTAAATACACATTATTTTTCATTTTGACCTGGACCTTGATAAATTTCAACTTTTTCATCGTCAAAACATCCCTCGGTATCTTTGAAAATATTGAGATCCATTACCGACAAAGTAATTTTTTGGTCAACATTTGGTGACATTATTTGCCATTCGCAATCAAGGCCATTTCGATAGTTCGAAGGATAATCTGTAGAGTAGAAGTTTCCAGAATAATCAACTAATTTTCCTCCACAACCATCAGTATTGGAAGTATAAGCTATTTTGAAGCCGAATCCTGAAAAGACATAGAATCATAATTTAGGTTTTTTTTACGAAAAAAAAAGTTTGAGAAATAAATTTATTTCTTATTCTTTTAATTATGACTCATAATTTATGAGTCACTTCATAATTTGACGAAAATGACCATTTACAAATGCGAAAAGAAAAAAAAATTGTACGCGAGCTAATCAGCAAGCGTACGATCAGTGACATTCTATACTCTCCTTCGCTAGCTAAAAATTAATACCGTATTATTATCTAAAAACAATAACAAAGTATAGAGATTTTTTGTATTTCCAAAAAAATTTTCTGTTTAATTTCTTGAACTTATTTTTTCCGAAGCTTTTAATAAATTACCTTCGGCTTTTTCATTTGACCTGAAATTTATTTGAGCAGTATTTCCACTTTTGAATACCGGATCTGGCAATGTATATCCACACAGTTTTGGACCATTGCTTAAATATAATTAAAATCGATGCAAAAATATATATAAAAAAAAATAAAATTGTACAGAAAACTGTTTTCAAACTAACTCTATTTGGAGGTAATCGTTTTTGCAATCTTGAGAATTCTCCATATCAAATTGATTGAAATAAATTTGAATTTTTGTCCCTTTACCAGTTTCAATGTTGATTTTGCAATCCATGTTGGGTGGGTAATAAACCCCATCAGTTGAAGGAGATAAAATAATTCCATTTTGTTCGTAATGGGTCCTTCACAAGATTTTCAAAAAATAAAATTTGAATTTTTCATAATTAAATTTCAAACATAAATTTGTCTAACAATTTTAATTGCAAAGCATATAAATTATGCAATTTTAATTTTTTTTTATATTTTGCGCGCGTTTATGACCCGGTTGACTAGCAAAAGCTCGCAACATAAGAAAAATAAAATTAAAATTTTCCCAATTTTTACAATATTATAAAACAAATTTTTTCTGATAGTTGTCAATATTATACAAAGAAACTTAGTTAATCAAATCGCGAAAAAAACTGAAGAAAACAACATTAA
>SCLH01063217.1:0-21332 GCA_004367855.1 Oikopleura vanhoeffeni
AAAACAGTTTTTTGCTCATTTAGGCGCCGGATGAAATTTTTTTGAGTAAAAATGAACTTGGGGTTCTGCCCACGTTCTCTGTGGTCAATCAAAGCTATAAAAGTATTCTCTATCTTCAAAACTCCGGGAGGAGTAGGCTTTTGAAGTCAAAATAGTGCCACTTTTGAAAGGTATTTCCTGATTAGTCGGCCAATCAGAGGCCTTCGATTTGTTTTGTGAAAGCAAGATTAATGTTCAATTATCCTCAAACTGAAATACTTATGTTCGTGCTGTTTCTAGTACTTCATTGAGGCGACGCTGAAAACCCTGTTTTTGGCCTTAAAATGCGACCAGTACTCCCTTAATTGTTCTTTGATGTTTAGATAAATGTTTGCGGTAATTGCTTGCTTACAAATTTTGTTTAGACATTTTTCGACGTCAAGGCATACTAGAGCGTTTTTAAAATTGAAAAAATTATTACGGTTTTTTTACATGACTCAATTCTTGGGATGTATTCAGTCGCAAGCAGAACTGAAGGGCATATCCTTTACTCAACGAAACTCTATCTCAAAAACGTTTACTATCTCTATAGCGCGTGTTCGAATTCCACTAATGTTGTCTTACTGATTGTCTTGCGTATGATTATAGGCAAGGATGCTTGATAATGGGACAGCTGAATTTGATCGGTGTGAAAACTCAAGCAATCACTAAGACAATCACTTTAACATTATCAGTGGGATTCGAACACGCGCTATAGTGATAGTTAATGTTTTTAAGTTGGTGTTCCGTTAGGGCAAGCATATAAAAAAAAGTTTCGCCGAGGCATAATAGCCTTTTAAGAGGCTATAATTTGACCGTTGTTTACAGACAACTCTTATTAGATAAACCTTCAACTTTTCCTTGATGATCAAGTTGGAGAGTTAAATTTTCGAAAAAAAATTCATATTCTAGAAATTCTAGGTTTAATTTCAGGAAAAAATGTTTGAAAAGTAAGGTTAATTAAATAACGTGATACTCCCTCATGGTAGGCTCCAGGATAAGTATGTTTAATCTAAATCTGCGCAGTGCTCTGCGTCCACTCATTACTTTTGTCTGATCGAACTAGATATCTGTTCGGACACAACCAAAACTTACGAAGTAAGTTCAAAAGTATCTGAAAAAATTTACGTTTTTTAGAAAAGATAGTCGGAAGCAGAAGGTTATGTACAATATAAAGGCAAGATGTTTAATGGTTAAAGGAGTGAGAGCGAGAGCCGCGGGGGGGACGAAAAAGCACGCGGAGAGTAGGGCTGAGGTGTGAGCGTTGTAAACACGAAGATAGAGCGCGAGAGGAGAGGGGGAGAGAGAGAGAGAGTGGAGTCGAGGGTGTTGGTGGGGGACCGCCGCGTGGTGTGCCAGAGATGGTTATGGATGGAGCGTTTGGGATATGGTTGACTGAAGAGTGAGCTTGAGGAGGAGGCGAGAGGCGCGAGAGGAATTATGGCTGGTATATTGATTAATTGAGGAAAAAGAAAGTAAAATTACCTTACACCTCGTAGTTATTTTCATTCTTCTCTCTATATTAAGAATATTTTTGTCTCCAGATATGTCCAGAAGGCTAATTTTTCTTGCAAATTGTACTCAATACACGTTCCCAAAAACTGGCTGATTTGAAATTTTTATTCCAAATTTGGATTAAAAAGTATTTCTTCAGAAGTAAAACTAAAGCGAAAAATCGCCTTTTGATCAATTTGTCATAAAATTTGAACCTAGCATCCGAAAAAAGTCTATGAAATATTTTGAGATTCACATTGTTAAATTTTGAAATGTATCATAAGGAGAAATTTCTGCGATCATTTTTTACATGAATTTTGGCTGGTTCAAAGTGGCTTTAGCCTTTCAAAAGGCTATATGCCTCGGAGAGTTAAAAATTGAGGAATCAGAGCTAAGTATCATTCTAGTGAATATTTAAAAACTTAGTCCGGATATTGAAAATCAAAAATAGTTTTAGACCGTACTAATCAGGCAGATAACATTTTGCGCTTGTGAATAAATTGCACGTATGACTTTATCATATCCTGAATTATAATCCGTCGTTATATCCTATCAATATATAAACAGAATTATATAAAAATTTTGTCTTAAAAGGTGCCAAAAATGCTCAGGGGCCCTGTAATTGATAATTATCATCAATTTTATCTATATAATCATCAAAAAATTCATTCTTAGTTAAATGCTAATTGTTGGTGCATAAATTTCAATACAGGCTTACCATTTTTTCCCATAATATGAACTCAAAATATTTGAAAAGCCCACTACATTTCGATTGACGTACAATTTCCAACTTTTTTCATTCGTTGATTCTTCTCAATTAACAGACAATAAATCAAATTGGAATTCATGAAAAATATCCAACTGGGAATTTATGCCATCTTAGCTCAGAGTTAAAAAAGTAGAAGTAACGGTTAAATTCTGTGATATCGTTAAGACGTACTGTCGTTTTTGGAGTGTGATATAATAATCACTGATATTGTGTAAAATAGTAGTGTCTACTGGAACGTTTGGCTTAAAATTTGATGTCTGAATCAAACATCGGATTTCTCACATCGACTATAGTAAATAAATTGGTGGTAGTCTCAGGGATCGGCAAAAGCTGGGCATCTGGGCCGCTTTTCGGCCCAGATGATGCCCAGATTTGGCCTAGCGCCTGGACCAAAAAAAGCCTCGACCAAGCCTAGCCCAGACCCAGCAAAATCGTGGCCTAGCTTGGCCCAGACAAAAGAAAGTGGCCCAGCGCCTGGGCCAGGCGAAAATTCTGGCCCAGGCAAAAATTCTTGCTCAGCCAAAAAATTGATAAAAACGAAAATAATGGCCCGGGCGTAAAATTAATTGAGGCGAAAAACATAAAGGCCTGGGCGATAAGTGAATTAAAGCGAAAAACAAGGGCCCGGTCGGAAACTATGGCCAGGGCGAAAAATTAATAAAAGTCCCTGGGTAGTCTCGCGGATTTGCAATGTGTGGTGTTATCACTAGAGAGCACCAAAGTAGTGAATTAGAGTGATTTTCAAGTTGACAAGGATCTTACAGTTTATTTCCGAAATCAACTTCTTAAGTAGCAGCACCATTAATTGACAATTTACAATATTTATTTGAGCAATAAGAATTTATTAGGAAAACAGCCGATATTTTCATAATAAGGGTGTATCAAAACATAAGTTGCATCATGCTCTATGCTCAAGTGTTTAAAACTGCATAATATCTCAAAACTTTCAGTGTTGTTTCCAAATTGATTTGAATTGTTAGCCAATTCTTTCAAGGATATCTACTGTATTTCACGATAAACTTAAACTGCAATTTTAAAACTTTCAAAAACTTATCCCAAGTGCCTTATTTATAGTTGCTAATTGTAAAGATGAAAAATAATATGCAATTTTGCATTTATTTTTAATTATAGATATTTAAATTGTTTTTTTAGTTTGCCGATGAGATTGCTGGAGCATTTAAGTTCTTCGACTCCAATCTTCAAGGTGCTAATCTTGACATGGATCGTTGTCGTCAAAAACCAAACTTTTCCACAAGGTAATAAAATTGAAGGGTTAAGGTCCAGATGAAATTGTCGAAAAAGAATTTTCCTTCAAAATCGGAAGCAAGATCTGAATATTCAACGAAACAGACCGCAAAATGCTGTGGTCCACTACAGGTCCAAAGGTAAATCAAAAATTTGCTTATATCTTGTTAATGGATTGTCACTCATGAGATTTCCAAACCGACAATACTATCATTTATTATATATGTTTAGTAATATATAAATGTTTAGTAATATATATGCTTTATATATTTTGTAGTAAATTTAAGTTAGAAACTAGGTGAAACGTGCCGATTTCTCTTTATTGCATGCATTGAAACTACTAGCCCATTACTAAAAGATGTGCATAAAAATTGAAGAAACCGAAAGGAAAAAAATGACAAACAAACAAGTCCAGTTCGATTTTTTAGGAATTTCAAAATTTAATTTCGAAGCAGTCAAAAACTTTATCACGGCGATCGTTTAAGCTAGTCGCTTGAAAATGTAATGTAAATTTTTTTTTGTCTTTCTAGATAATCAATCATTGTTTATATTGGTAATTTTTCGTCGACATTTTATAATTTTTTTTTATTTTTTTATAGCTCCTGAATGCGATCACCATTGCTGACTTATGTTAAACTTTACTGAAGCTACTGGTGAAAATTCGAAATTTCGATTTTGACTTTTGAGCACCATACTTTTAAAAAAAAATTTTAGTTCAAGCAATGATAATATTTTGTATCACCGAATAAAAAAAATTTAACTCCGCAAATTTCGCCATTCGCTTTAAGAAATTTCGTCATTTGACTGAACTTGTCTGACTTTTATTAAAATTGAAATCATTGTTCTATGTCGTTTTTTAATAAATTCATATCAAGTGCTCATCGACAGAACGAGTCAACCTAAAAAATGTTTAATTTACAGTAGCAATTTTAATAATAATGACCAAAAACCTCCTTAATAAAATATCTTTTTGTCTATTCAGAAAACTTTATCACGTGAAAAAAAAGCAATGCTGTATGCTTGAAAGAAAAACATACCATTTAGCTGGAATTGGAGAATGCCTAGAGTAAAGTTTCTTACTACCATTCATACTCAACATTTCGATGCTTTAAGAAAAAAGATTAAAATATGAACTTTCAGGATTTCAAACATTTGTAAAAATAAGGTAATATGCCAATTAAAACCTTACTTTTTCACAAATTTATCTGAAAAATTGTTCAATCTTACTATTGTGCGAAACAAAGTTAACTTTCCAAAACTTTTTAGCAACAAAAATATCTGTTTTATACACATTTTATAATTCTATAACAAACCTGTATATCCTTATTAACGACAAAAATTTCGAATTGCTTCGGAATTTACTTTGAATACAATAAACAACCTTTCTGTAGAAAAATATTTTTATTAATTTACAATGTGTGCAGTACAGTATAAAATATTGCGAGATTAAGATAGGTCATCAGGGGTCAAAATCAAGGTAGGTTGTCCGCAGACGAAACAAAATTCAACTACGCATATCCCTTCAACACATTAATGTGAATCTAAGAATTTGCGTTTTGAGGAGTTTTTGGGGGGGGGTGTCAGGTGTGGCCCTCTCAGGATTTGCCCTCCTCACACTCTTTAACCCGCACATTCTCAGATTCACACTCATGTGTTATAACATGTTAAAGGAATATATAAGAGTATTTTGAAATTTTACAAATACTAAGTACATAGATTTTTTACATTTTTTAATCTTTGATGTCCTAGCCCGATTCTGATTAGTTTGAATTCAAACCAATCAGAATCGCTCATTTTGGCCCATTTTCAGTGTAATTTTTATGTTCATTTTAAGAAATATATTTGTTTGATTGTATATCATCAAGTCTCGCTTTTCTCATCATTGAAAAACAAGAAAAATAGCAAAAATCTTATGTTTGTGCTGGTTGTTAGTCACAACTTGTTACCATCTAATAATTGATTGAAGTTATAGCTGCAACTTGAATTAAAATCTGAAAAAAGTAGTTTTGACTGCGGAGAGATTTGAGTAGGTTTAAATATTAAGGATAAATAACCTTCAAAAAGATAAATTCGTCCTGGTTGAATTTCAAGATTTCGAAAAGTCACACTTTGAACATTTTTCAACATGAGATTAGGTCATGACCTCAAATGACCCTACATTGATATTCGAAAAACATGACCTGCAATGACCCAGCGTAAAATAGATAAGACAATTGAAACTTGAAATGGAAACAGCCACTTTTGTTACTATTTCAGCTCAATAAAATGACCTGTCGTAGACAAAGTATTTTCTTGATTTTCTTTCATTGTTCAATGCTGATAAAAACAGTGATTTACATCATTTAAGCCTTAACCGTTTGATTTTTCTGTAACTGAGACCTCCCGATCCATTGTCTAGTTAGTGGATCTCTGTAGAATTTGGTTTCTTTAGATAAGCCTTCTGGGAGATCATTTGTTGAAGGTTTTGGTAGCCAAATTCTTAATATCTCACAGTAGCCATCATTTGCATCAACCTTGCGATTTGCTTTTAAATTTTCCAAATATAGCTTTTTTTCGAGATCGGCTTTCTTTTTTTTCTCGGCAGGAGAGACGTCTTCTATTTTTACATATTGTTCCCATACTTTTTTCTCGCCAGATTTGAAGGCTTCTTCATGTTGAATATCTGTTGCTTGCTTTTTATAGAATGATATCAATTTGATTTGCACTCGCGAAAGGGGAGATTTTGACAAAAAATACGATAAGAAAAACGAAACTTAAGGGGGTACTGAACGGTTTCTTGTATTTTAAATCGGGGCTCAGAATATAAAAAAAATAAGTTTCAGTATGTAAAAAATTGTTCGAGACCAAAAGCTCCAATTTCCTCTGAAAGTAATTCTCCTGCCAATTATAGGTTTTGATCCAGAGAAATTTCCTTTGTTGGTCTCGAACAATTTTTTCCATACTGTATAAAAATTTTGAAAAGAATGGTTTGAAGATCTGACCCTCTGTTAATACCCAAAGGTTAAATTTATTTTTTTGAGCACCACAGCAGCAAGTGGGAATAAAGTTCTAGAACACTGATTTAATCTTAAATGTCTTTTTTCTCCATAACGGCTGAATGATAATTTATGACTTTTTGTCAGAATAACAGTCGGTACTCGATCAACGACAACTGGATTTTTTTTTGCAAAATTTTGGTCGGACATGTTCTAGAATTTAAAAAAAACTTTAATTTCTCGAGATTTTCAAAATTGGAGCGTATTTTTCTCAACAACGGCCTAAGACAATTTTTTTAATTTAGTATGAGTTAGAGAAACATGCTTTCTTACTTTTTAATGAAATATTTTTTTTTCTGATATGTTCCTGATAATAAAAAATTGCGGTTTTGTGCAACCGGAAGTCAATTTTCGAAAATTTTGTAAAAATTAAGTTACTCGGATTAAGCTAAAAATGCCACCAAATGAAAGCTCATGGTTCACTGAATAAAAAATCTGCTTACAGCATATCAAAATTTTGGTCCGATATATTCTAGAATCACGAAAACGTTAAAATTTTGAATTGAATTCACAATTTTTAAATAATGACCTAAAACATTTTTTTTCAAATTTAGTATGAGTTGGAGAAATATGTCTCCTTGCTTTCTGATTCAAAATTTTCATCATTGAAATACTCCTATAAATACAAAATTGCATTTTAGTTTAACCGGAAGTCAATTTTTAGAGTTTCTAGAAAAATACTTTCATCCGATTGTACCAAAAGTACCCTCAAATTGAAGCTACTGCAAAACTGAAGTGAAAAACTAATAATGACTTTTACTTATCTCGATCCGTACCTAAGTGAAAATTTTATTCCTTATCCCGTCGAACTTTTCAACTACGAGTAAGACCCTATCCCGACCTAAGTGGAAATATAAATCCCGATTATGTACGGGACTTGCCCTTGATTATCGGTTCCTCCAAAAAAAGCTAACATTCTCAAGAATTCTGCGACGTATTCACAGTCGAATTTCACACAATTCGGCTTTTTCGGACAATTGTGAAATTTGGTTTACTGATATTTTGAGTCAAAGTTCAGCCAAGTTAATATGAGTTAAACCTTCTTGACATATAGTTAGGGTTCAGACCGGTTGTGGGATCATCTAAAAAACATAAATCAAGTAAAACTTAATCGTTTCTTGGCTGACAAATTAATGCAATGAAAGAAAAATATGTTGGTAAGAACACGGAATCGGCCAAAAATATTAATAGAAAGGTGCAATAACTTTATAGCAAGCGTGTTAAACTTGTCTATTGGAAAAAATAAGGCATACAGTATCATGATAATCAGTCCCATTTCCTCTGACATGTTCATTTTGCTAATAACTCTTTCTGGCTCTTTTTCTTTAGGTTTTTCATCTCTGTATTTTCGTTCGGGCTCGGCATATTCCTTTGGTTTTGTTCTTTCTATTGGTTTTCTTTCTCGTCTTTCAACTGGTTCTTCAACAGGTTTTTTAGGAGGACTTGAATGAGTACTAGCTTGTACTTTTGGGACAACTGTCTCAACTGGCTTGTCATTTGATAAAATGTTATTAATTGGTTTTCCGTCAAGGCCAATAAGCTCACCATTTGGACCTCTTGTAACAAGGGTCAGAAATTCAGAAGATAATTTTGATAAGTATTTTTGTAATCATCATGAAATTCTGTTCAATGTGCAATGCGATATACACTTTCACTGACCAACTTAAGTATTTCACCCTTCGGTGTCATATTACAAAATTAAACTCTAAAAAAGTTTATTCCAAAAAACAAGAAAATCAGTATCATATAACCAACAATGAATTAAAAAAACCGCATGTAACTCATGGCTCTCACCTTGAAAGATATTTTGTATGCCTTCAAGAGTCAACAAGATGAATCATTTGAAAACTAACAATGAACAAATACCGAGCGCTACTGTGATCGCATTGGTTTCTAATTTAAAAAACTATGTTATTTGACACGAAAATATGTAATTTAAAAAAAAAGTGTTCAATCAAAATTTTTAACCAGGATTGTTTAACGTGCATAAATCAGTTAACATCTTGAAGAGGAGATTTTGTTAAATACTGCTTCAATGACATAGAATTTTTAAGCAAATAATAATTTTCAGGGCTTCAATATATTATTCGGATTACCAAAAATACTTTTCCAGAAAATTAAAATTATTGAATTAATTTCGGAAGCCAAATATTTTGTTCCCTGCTCTTAAAGGTTTTCCATCAGCTCCGTATAATTCTCCATTTGGTCCAACTAATGGTTTCCCATCTGGTCCAAGTAATTCTCCAAACGGTCCCAAAAGAGGCTTTCCGTCTGGGCCAATCAAATTTCCAAATTTTCCGAGGAATGAATTTCCGTCTGCTCCTAAGATTTGACCAAATTTCCCGAGAAGATATTTGCCATCTTTACCTAACATACCTCCAAATTCACCAATTACAGGAGCTCCTGGAGGGTTATTCCCGAGAATTTCACCAAACTGCCCGACAAGTGCTACACCACCAGAGCCCAAATAGTGACCAAATTCTCCAAGAAGTGAAAGTCCATCTCTTCCAAGCAATTCTCCAAATTTGCCAAGAATTGGAAATCCATCGGGCCCTTTAAAATTTAAATCGAAATAAATTTCATATAAAATTCAGTCAACTTACATTAAAAATGTTACCAGATTTCCTACTGTCAAATAAAAAAACGTGAAAGTAAAAGTTGCTAGTATTTTTGCTGGTACATTTCGCATTTTTTTTTGAAAAAACAAATTGTATTTCTTTTTTCATTTTCTTTTGAAGCTTCGTTTAAATTAAATAATAATTTCAAGGATATAATTTCTGAGTTTGAAGTAGACTTTAAGTAGACTTCAGACATGAATCTGTACCCAGACTCGATTTCCGGCAACTAGTGACCATTCTTATAAATCGAGCTGGATTACCGGACCTCAGAGTACAAAGTTCTTAAAATTTGAAAAATGCGAAATCTGTAGCATTTGATTGGTTGATCTTTCGTCCAACCTGGACCAATGACAATTAAGGGTTTTGATTGGGTGCTAATATCTTGCGTTGTTTGTATCATTCAAATATTTAGGATTTGTACTCAGAGGTCCGGTAATCAATATAAGCAAAGTTTCATTATTAACATACATTTGTCAATAGCTAAAAATAATATTCAGCCAATTTGCTATACATTTAAAAAAAAATTTAAACGAATAAAATGAATTCATTTAATGAGAATAAGGAAACAAAAAATTGCGAAAATTACCTCGAGTGACAAACAAAAGTGCAATAATAAGATAAAATTGAACCTTAATTTATATTTAAACTACTTTATATAAAACTTCAAATGATTTTCTATCGCTCTGTCTAAACATAATTATATGTTTTTTACAAAATTCTTTGGTAAAATGTCTCTTAAATTTGTTGTGAAATATTTATTTCCGTGATAAAAAAGATTAACTCATCTTTCATGCGTAGGCGTCTTATGTAATCAGTTTTTTCCAAAGTTTTCACTTCTTGAAATGCTATATTTAAACCGGGGGCCATATTGCAATGCAATTAAAGTCTTAGAAATACGTTACGAATCTTTTAAGGGGTCTTACGCATGATTTGAGTACTTTTGAAAGAAAAATATATAGTACCAATATACAGTTATTTAACAAAGTACTCAAATTACGTCAGGAAAATTCCAGGGTCAACTTAAAACGTTTTAAAAACGTTTTGTCATTACACGAAAGTCTGAATAAAATCAACGTGACGAAAATATCCAAATAATAAGGTTTAAAAATATGTCATAAAATAAATCCTTATTTCTCGAAAAATAATATCACGTGACCTTTTTGGAAAATATCATTATGTTCAAAACTCTCAAATAAGGTGTTTATTATCTCACAAATTTTTTTGGTGTAATTTGAGTACTATTTGTGTACTTGAGCCAAAAAATTATTTCTTAATTTGAAGGTCACGTGATCGTTTTTGGACTTTAGTGTAATTAGAAAAAAAATCTTAAAAGCTCATACAGAACATTTTCACTTATTTCAAAAAGTGATTTAAGCATTTTTTGAAAAAAACAGTACTATTTTGACCGACCTTATTTCTTGAATATACGGTCACGTGATCATTTTTGGGCTTTGGTGTAATGGAAAAAAAGTATTAGATTATTTTTTTGATTACAATGAAAGGTTTTATTTGGTGATTCAAAAAATGTTTGCAAAAAGTAAGTACTGTATACAGTAAAAATTTTCATAAAAAAAAGCATAAACGTCATTTTGTCTTCAAGTTAATCAATAACTTTATAAATGATATTGTCATTAATGTTTTAGCGTCGTAAATGTGAATTAATGGTGAATGGTCACTACTTGCCGGAAATCGAGTCTACGAGTTAACAAATAATTTAGTCGCATTCTGAATCAGTTCAAAAATAATAACTAGAATTTTCAATTTTAATGCACTAGGTAAATATAAGTTCAGTTATACTTCTTTATGGAAATTACGGATTTCTTAGCTATTTGAACAACGACAATATTTTTAACTTTTCTTGAATAATTTTGCTCAAAATCACTTAAAAAAGAGTAGAAAAAAAAAATTTTTAACTACGAAACTTTATTTCTAGTTCCAAATTTTTGTTCACATTAATCGAAAATTGCAATTTTCAATAAAAATTTCTGAGGATTAAAAACAACACGAAAATTTTGTCATTAAAACGATGAATTCTATGTGGAAACCTTCATTTAATTAAATTCCAAATTACCGATAATTTCACCGAATTTTCCGACGAGTCCTAAGCCATCAGCTCCTCTCATTTCACCAAATTTTCCTAATAAAGCTTTTCCATCGGGTCCGCGAAGATTACCGAACTTTCCAAGAAGAGATTTTCCATCGGGGCCTAAAATTTGTCCGAATTCGCCTAAAAGTGATTTTCCATCTGGGCCTAAAATTTGTCCGAATTCTCCAAGTAACGGTTTCCCATCGGCGCCTAATAATTCGCCATTTGGGCCCAAAAGAGGTTTTCCATCTGGTCCCAAAAGTTCTCCATTTGGGCCGAATTTTGGTTCGTTAGCTAAAAGTTCTTTCACATCGTCAGATGGTGGTTCGACGATAACTGAAAATATCATAGAAATTTCCAAATAAGAATCGATTCGATTTTATTTAAAATTTTTGCTTTTTTTTATTAAAATCCGGATTCAGAATAATAAACTGTTTAAGGGGGTTGTGGGTGGAAATGAAACAAGCGCTGAAGAAAATTTCTCTATTTTTCTTGAATTCAGCTGGGAGAAAAAAATAACAACAATTGGTTCGAATCAACCAATCATAATTTATTTTCGTCGTGCGTAGGCGACAACGCAAGACAAACCAACAAATCAAAACAACAACATATCTCCTGGGAAATATTTTCAGCTGAACTTATTTTACTTATAAAAACAAACTGAGAATAATTTTTCCGGTAATGTATGGCAACATTTCATACGAATTCTTAAATATTCTGTTTCTTATCAGATTTTGAAACAAGAATTTGACCGAAATTATTAAGATTTTTTAAAGAGAGATTTCTGAATTCATTTTTACCGTTTAAAAATCAAGGAGATTTTATTTAAAACCGGACTCCCGGTAATGTATTTGAAGACGGTCGTACTCACGAACATCTTGTTGAAGTCAATTTAAAGCAAAATTGACGCGAGATTTTCACTACTGTTTGGAATTGAGAAACATATTTTTACCGGTTTTTCAGTACGGGCACTGGTGAGCCACTTTTCACCAGAATCAAAAAATGTCTTGCAGTTGATAGAAAAGCTAAGTCTCCAGTATTTTTTTTTTCTCATTTATTCTTATCTGCCCGTTATCGACCTTTCAGTCCAGCTGGAGGAAAGGGCTATTTTCCCAGCAATTCCAACATTTACACCCAAACCCCTAGAAAGGGGGTGGTAGTCGCATTTTAAGGGTTTTAATAGCCAATTGTCGCAAAAGTACAAATCGTCCGACCAATCTTTTACGTCTCTCTTTATATATTTAACAAAATCTTGCATCCTAAGAATATGCATTTTCCTTAACCGTGTAATCTAAATATCAATTACCACTTAGGACGTAAAAAACAATCAAATAACGAGTGATCGTCCAATCAGAAACGTGCTAGCAAAGTGACGGAATTATTTTTTTCAAAATGTATCTTTCTCCATAGTTTTCAAGGTTCAACAATGATTCATGTTTTAAATTAACGCGGACAGAACGTGAGCAGACCGCCAAGGTGAGTTTGGGGAAAAATTCTTTGATTTGGTTTCAGAATCACCAAAACTGTATTTTGCTCTTGTTAACATAGGGTCAAAATACTGTTTTTGGTGATTCTGAAGCCAAATCGAAGAATTTTCCTCAAAAACTCACCTTGGCGGTCTGCTCACGTTCTGTCCGGTTAATTAAAAAACATGAATCATTGTTGAACCTTGAAAACTCAGGGAGGAGATACATTTTGAAAAAAATAATTTCGTCACTTTTGTAAGCACGTTTCTGATTGGACGAGCCATCCGTTAATTGGATCTTTTTAGGTTGCAAGATTTTTGTTTAAATATATAAAGAGAGGTAAAAGTGGTCCAACGATTTGTACTTGTGCGACAATTGGCTATCGAAAACCCCTAAAATGCGACGACCACCTCCCTTAAGGAGATTGTGAGTGCTTCCAGCAATGTGCTGGGAAAAATAAGCCTTTTCAAAACTCAAATTTCTTTTGTGAGAATTGAGTGAACGTTTATTTTTCCAATGTATATGTAGTCCGTAACCTTGAGAAGTAAAAAATTGATTCATTTTTAGATAATATTATCAGATCAACTTTTGAATTCATAAAACTTAATTGCTGCTTTTACTCTTCATTGAGCTATCTCGTAATATTTACGTACCCATTTTGAAAATTGCTTGCTATAGTTAAATATAGGCAAAATGTATAATTCTTTAGAAAATGGACTATTTTTAACGAGCGCTGCATGCGATTTTTTTCTTTTTTTCAAATAATCTTCCTTAATCTCTAAGCTAAACGTTCAACGGAAAGAATTATAATTATTTCCGCCAGATTTCTCGCAATCACTATTTTATGCGCGATTTACTGCGCACTATTATTATATTGATTAGGCTAAAAATTGAAATATCGAAAAAGGAGCAAAAATCTTAACAATTATAACATTGAAATACTTTCATTTAGTGTAACTTTTTCCTGTGATTATTTTTTGTAATTTGAGACTATTCTATGTCTAGAATTGTAAATAAATAAATAATTTTTGCAAGAATCTGATATTCTAGAATTTAGTTATTCGATAGTAAAAACTTTCTTTTGCTGGCAATCAATTTTTCGTGTGCTGAATGGTCGATGCAGAAAAATAATACCGAATTTGAGACGTTGGTCGAATATAACTACTGCACCCACAATCCCCTTAAGCGATCTGTTTTGTATGGTTTTACGCGGACTTAAAAAACTAAGGCAAATGATCCCTCCTTATTTTTCTCTGATTGGACTAAAGAGCAACTCTAGCTAAAGCCATACAAAACAGATAACTCAACCAGTACTATTTTGACCTTTAAGGGAGTCCTGTGATAGAAATCAGTATACAAATCTTGAAAATTGTATTTCAACATCCGAAAGCTATTTTGTATGTAAAAAAATATACTGTTCAAGAATAAACGACTCTCGCTAGACAAATACTGATTATTTGAAAGACGCAAACGTCCCAATCATATCTTTGCATATCCCTTTATCACCTTTTGGTTAGAATGCGTAGGTACTACTCCTTTTTACGTGTGATTTTAACGTTGTGGCTACGCATTCTAACCAAAAGTTGATAAAGGGATATTGTATCATTCGAATATTTGGAACCTGTCTAGCGAGTTAATTCATATATGTTATATTGAACAACTCAAATGTCTATTACAGACAATAGTGTTAACATCTAGGATTAATTAACAAGATGGGATCGTCTTTTAATTATTTTATAAATACGTCAAATAAACGTTGAAAATTTTCACAATTTCTATTTTAATTTTCAAAAAATTCTTATTTTTTTTAACGAAATTTTCACAAATGCATCGGGGCGAAGTTAATGAAAATGCAATAACATCCTACAGAATGGAAAATTAAGTGTCTTGAAAATACAATTTTTTTTTAGGCATTATTATAAACTAACTTTTAACTCCATAGGTAAGAACTTTAAATTTTTTTTAAGCATTATTTTAAACTAACTTTTAACTTCATAGGTAAGAACTTTAAATTTAAACTTTTGTATTTGACTTTTATTTCCTTAAAACTGGTCTCCCTATTTGGAAAGTCAACCAATGTTGATTTCCGCTCCCATAATTTTCATGACAAACTATACGTATGCAAACAGAACGATTTTTTTCGAAGCAAATAATATGTGCCACATATATTGTATATCATATTGTGCTGCACATTAAAAGTTTTGGCTTCCAGCAATACGTTGAAAACATTCTGTTTTCTGGGCGTAAATAAGTTAGACCGTACTTTATGTAATATTATATAACTTTTCTGTTATTTACAATCAGCCCAAAATTGTCAAACTATTATAGTTTTCACAGTCAATCAAAAAGGTGAGTATGAAAAGGCATAGAAATGTCCAAAAACGTACATAAAACTAACCACTCTTTCAACAGAATGAAAAGATGTTAAAAGTGTCACTCTGCTTAAATTTTCATTTCCCGCATCCATGGTGACTCCAGGTCAGTGACTGAATTAACTTGAAGAAGGTTCAAAAGATTAAATGAGGTTTATATTTGTGCAAAACTTATCCCATAAAATTTTTATGGATACGATTAGACAAGTGGTCAGTGTTTATAGTTCCTAAGGATTTTGAGCTCCCTACCATTAAACAATCTTCAACTGGCTGAACGATCACACCAAACGCATGTCAATTCTCAGAACCGACAAAAAGCCGCGAAAAGGAAATGACGGCGCTAGTGGCAGAGGTTAATACCGGGACAGATTTTAAAGATTATTAAAGTTTATTATGGGGCTGGACAGGTGTTGTGACGCTAGCGCTGCATCTTATTATAGGAGAATATTTAATTGTATTATTATATTTTGTAAATTAATTGAAAGTAAAATTCAACATAAAGGATGTTCTACCAAAAGATGATCCTCAGGAATTTGATTTTCGGTTGACAATATGTTTGAAAGACATTGAAAGTGCCAAATGTAAGGTTTTTTTACAAGATTGCTGATTTGCAGTTGTAATCTTATTAGGAACTCTGTAGGAATAACTTAATCGATTCCCACCGAGACAGGTGAGAAACTGTGAGACTGAAATTTAAACTGACTTTAGTATTATTTTATTTCAAACAGTTAATTATAATTACTAAAATCAATTTAATTTTGGAAATTAATGGACATATCCTTCAGACATACCTATAGAATTTTCAACCGACTTTAAATTTTACTTTACAATTAATTGATTCATTTTATTTATTATTCTCAAATATTTTATAATATATTTTGTTTAAATCCTGTGTCTATCACGGATGATATACAGTGGGTGAGATCCAATGGCAACACTCTGAAAAGTTAATTTATACATCCTAGAAATTTGTAACGGAAAATTAACTTTAAAATCACAAAATTCTTGCTCTGACCATATTTTAACGCAATTTTAAACTCTAAATATTTTCCAAAATTGACCAATCAGAGCACATTTCCCAAAAGTACGCGTATAGTTAGAAAGTACGCGTATAGTTTAGTTTTTAACTATACGCCGCACCCCCCTGTAATATATTGTGAAATTTCTACAATATGATTGTTTAATTTTATAATCTAGAACAAACTATCAACAAAACTCTGTTTAAGTTTTCAGAAAAATACATGTATCAAATTAAAAAATCGGACTAGTGAGACCAATGGGCAACACCCTTCGTGTGAGACCAGATGGGCACAGTGAGACCAATGGGCAACAGTGAGACCCAATGGGCAACACTTTTTCGAAAAGTGTGTTGCCATTGGTCTAACTCACTGTAACTTATCGGATGAGTATATTACGTCTTTGTGTACTTATTTATTTTTAATGATTAATTTCAATAATTATTGCATTAATTTACTATCATCATTGTATCTGAGGTGATGAATATCATCAAGACTTCTGCCAGAATTAAACTAATTATCTGTTAAACTGCTTTGAAAATTTCACTTAAAATAATTATCGGCGGACATCCTTAATCTTCAAATCTGCCCCGTTAATAACCTCTGCCCACTCAGCTGCGCGCTAGCGCCTTTATTTGCTTTTCGCGGTTTTGTCGCGGCTCTGAGAATTGACATATGCGTTTTGAATTAACGCCTGGCTGACACTATATAACATATTAAACTATACTTATTTCTACTGTCTTAAAGTGTTTTAAGTGTTTATCGAGATATTGTCATTTAATGTGACTAATAGACAGGATCAGGCTTATTAAAAGATAAAAATTGGGATTAAAAATTGCCAAAACGATTCTATCCAATCCAGACTGTCTAGATTGAAATGAGCTTTTATCTTTTTGGCAAAAACGTTAAGGGGTCGGTGCATTTTGGCAAATTTGCACTTTTCAATTTTTTTTGTCTTCATGGGAAACTTTTTGCCACCTCATAATTTCAAATAAAAGAAATTTCAAACGAAAGTTGCCACTTTGAGCTTACTTTGTTTAATCTGTTTTTTTTCGAGATCGATTATTTTTACTTTATAAATCGTCTTTAAAATAAACACTCTAAAAACGCGCCTTTTGTACTTTAGGTGTTCAAATTACATAAAATTTCTTTTTTCTTGTTTTATTAAATAGAAGCTTTAAAAATGGTCTCGATCACCACGAAATTATATAATTTAATTTCATATGATTTCTACGTCAAAATCGAAAATTAAAATTTCCTAAAAAAGACGAAAAAAAAGGAATTTAGCACATCGAAAAAAATATTTTATTTCATGAGTTAATTTATTAAATTTTGCGTGGGGTGAACGAGTCACTTAACCAATTTAGGCAAGTCTCGGTGAAATAATTTTTTCTTAATTTTTGATTAAAGAGGGCTAAAGTACATTTCGCGCAAACCGTATTTTCATTCAAAAAAGTATGATTCAGCAGTTAAACAAGAGCGAAGTATCAAACGAGGAATATTTGATGAAAGTTAAAGTAGCCATTCCAATATTTTCAGCTAAGGATTCATAAAAATAAGTTTGAAAGTTTTTGAACAAGAAATGAGGAAAATTTTCAAAAATTTCCAAATAGTTTGCGGACCGAAAATCTCAAAAAAAAATGTGGTATGATTTTCAAATACATAATAAAAAATATTGGTCAACTACGCGAAAAGTTAAAGTTGCCATTTTGAAGAATTTTTTATTGATTTGAAACAAATATGTAAAAAAAATTTGATGGAAAATTAAGGCATTTTTTTATAATGTCGAATGTTTTTCAAAAAATTTCCATAATTTGTGGAATTGAAACGTTTAATTCGAGCTCAAAATTTCTTAAAAAGCAATAACTCGTAATTCTAGTACAAAAGTTGCCTGGAGTATGAAACATTACTTTGGTGGTATATTGAGAAAATATATAAACCCAGTGAAAAGTTTTTTATCAAGAGCCCATATCGTATCTGCCAAAATGCACCGACCCTTTAATACTCAAAATTTCATAAAAATTGATAACGAAAAAAAATCTTGTTAGAGCATGCCAAAGTTTAAATTAAAAGAGAAATATTTCAGGCATGAGACATAGAAATTTTTCATTTTAATATGTTGAAATTTCGATCAATTAAAATTGAGCTTTGACTTTTAAAATTAAAAAAAAAATATTCGTGATAAGTGCAAAATTTCGCGTGCGATGTTTATCCCCTTTTCACAATTTTGTAAATATCCCGTGACGGGATTCCCGTCCCTGATCAGCAAACGTAGTGTGTTTTTAAGTAGTAGGAATGGGATATTCACACAAGGGTGATAAAGGGATTTGAAGATGTAATTTAAAACGTTTTAAGCATCATAATTTGCACAAACTCAGATAGCCTAATCCTATTTTTATCTATTTTATCCTTTTTACAAAGTTAAAATGAAAAAAAAATTTAAACCCATTGATTGGTTCATCTCCTTTCAAGTTATTTTGTGTACAAAAAAATAAGAATGAAAAGTTTGTTGATAATATAAAACCAAAATATTTTAAGCTGGCAAAAATTAAGAATAGTTTTTAAAAAATAAGAATTATTTTATTTTTATTTTAACCATCGATAGGCCTCCCCTCCCGAGCAAAAAATCAGCTACCCGATAAAAAGGTGCTATGGGTCTGAAAACTTCGGACGTAGTAAAGTTTTTGACCGCGAAAATTTTTGCTTGAAATATTTTTTGGTGCAACTACTTGGTGGCGCTGTTTCGGGCGGTCAAAGTTTTCTTTTCAAAAAAAATAAATGTACATCTTTTTTTTCAATGCTAACTTATTTTTTTGGGTAGAACGTAAAATTCTGCTCCAAATTCAAATTTAAAATTCACTGGACGACATTGATCACGTGGTGTAGCACCGGAAATGTAAGTGCCCAAAAACTCGAATTATTTGAAATCGATGATTTATGGTACGCAAAAGATGCGCAAACATCGACTTTGTGAAAACGGTATTGACAACTATGGGTCTAAGATGTCCACAGTTGGTGCTAGAGGAGATCCCATGATTTGGTGGTGTTAACAGCAGCACGGTATTTAGTATTTAATCGACCATCTTTAAAGAAAAACGGGATTTTTTTCGAAAAACAATTCTCAGGGAAGAAACGGATGAAATTTAAATAATTTAAGTTATAAAATAAACTAACAGGTGGTACAAAAAAAAGTGGAAACAAAAGAAAAACCATAAATTCCACAAACTGTCTCACACTGAAGTTATCAAAATTTTATTCATCTGTCGCGGCTGAACTTTAAGATATTTCATTGAACTTCTTGAAGCTGTGTGCTCTGCTCGTAGACGACTCACTTAATTAGGTGCTTACATCGTTTTAAAAGCGTTAAATTATACCATTTACAGAACAAATGAATTGCTTATTGCAGTTTAGGTAAATGAACAGCTAAATATACGGCGTTGTTTCTAATATTACCTAATAGGATATGATTAACTCTATGAATAAAAGCCTCTTCATATCCTCAATGGACTTGACTGGAACAAAATCATCTAGGTACGAGTGCGTATGTAGCAAAGTCTAAATGAACGAAGAAAAGGGGAGCGAGGGCGTAGTACTGAGCGAGAATGAAGTGCAGTCACGATTTGGGGCGATGTGATTGGACTATGCTTAGCACGTCCACCAATCGATTGTAGGCCAAAATCGAGCAGTCGGGTTAGATTTGTCACATATACTTATTAGTGCCAAATTTTATTGCGCGTTTAGTGGTGAAAAAATTTTTCAAAACTGAATATTTTTCTTCACAAATTGATATTTACTTGAAAAACAGCCAAAATTGGCCAAAAATGACGGTTCAAAAATTCTCAAAAAAGTGTAATATGACACCATCTATATAAGATGTATGTACCAAAAAACTGGTACCAACTAAGTTCAACGAGGCGGTTAATTTGATAATAAAATACTTTTTGTCGGACCAAACGGGCATCCCTTTTTTCTCACTTTTACGTTTTTTTTCTCGAAAAATCGAGGTTTGGGAGCCAAAAAATCATAATTTTGAAATTTTTTATTTTTTTTCATTCTGCAATATATTATGCACCCCCAAGAAGTTTCGGAACAATCCACCCATTATTTCTATAACTCGAAATTAATGGTGGACGTGCTAACTATGCTACATATCCCCTATTCACACTTTTGTTAATATCCCGGCCCTACTACTTAAAAACAACTAAGTTTCCTAATAAGGGCCGGGATATTAACAAAACTGTGAATGGGGGATATGCACTCGTACCTTGATGATTTTGTTCTAGTCAGGTTCATTGAGGATATGCCTTATCATAATTTGAGTATCAATTTAGTATGTCTTTTCATAATTTGAGGGCTGAAATCTTTTGGTCATAAATTGTGACTCATAATATATTTTTTTTATCAGAAAATTCTTGTCTCAGAATTTGTTTTAGTAAAAATATTTTTAGAAAAAATATGTAACAATTAACGAAAAAGCGATAGTTTTTTCATTATTTTGACAAAAAAATAGTTTCTCAAATTTAAACTGAATTTAAATTCAAATTTGATCATATATTGATGAAGAACGAGCATTTTGAGTCAAAGGAGGCGAATTTATCCGAATTAATTCGGCTTTTGAGAAGGACTCATCTGATTAAGTTTTGAGATAGCTCAAACTGAGCACAAATATTGAGAGAAGATAAATAAATGAACAAAAGGTCCGAGTAATACCATTGTTTCCAATTTTTGGTGATAATTAAACAATTTCAGGAATCTCGGAAAAAATAAAAAGAAATAGTCCGATTCGGACCACTTTATATTTTTTATTTTATTATTAACTAGATATTTGTGCTAGGTTTGAGCAACCTGAAAACTTTATCAGATGACTCGTTTTCAAAAGCCGAATTAATTTGGTTTAATTCACCGCATTTGAGTCAAAATGCTCGTTCTTCTTCGATTAAAGATATTTGTATCATCAATAATTAAAAACTTTTTCAAGGATCATTTTCTTATTTTACATTCACCGTTCCGAAAAGTAATTTGTTCCGAGGAGGGTTTAAAATAAGATTGAAAACAATGATTAAAATTTGAATGTTTTTGTTTCAAACATAAAAATAAAAACCTGGTTCTGCGATGAATTCGATTTCTGCTGGTTTGTTTTCAATTCGTACTGGAACAACTGGAACAGGTTTAGCTGCCTACAGAAAATTTTAATAAGTTATAAGATTATTAAA
>SCLH01063218.1:5532-28953 GCA_004367855.1 Oikopleura vanhoeffeni
TTTACTTTAACCATAACCTTATTTCCTAATTTGAAGGTCACGTGATCGTTTTTGGACTTTGGTGTAATGGAATAACAGCCTTAAAAACTACTAAAGAACCTTTTCATTAATGATTAAGCGTCGTAAAATGCGATTAAATGGTGTATGGCGACGCGTCGCCATAAATCGAGTCGACGAGTTAAATAAAAGAATGTGGTGCGTAGGTTCATAACGCTCTGTGATTGGCTGTCTCCAAAATACTTCGAGCAATTCATTGGCCAAAAAAGTTAACTTCGACAAAACGAAAAAGATGAAGTTAGTTAACATCGAATACTGCCCCCTAAAAATGGGTAGTGCTCCGGTTTTTACCATTATTGCTGGTTAGTAGATTGGAAGATCGAAAAAATTGCGTTGTATCAACTTATTGACCCTGGTAAACATTTGAATTTTTTGAATCGGATGTACCCTCGAGCTAAAACATACTCAATTAAATCGTTTTCAAATTTCATGACAAACTTTTATGGTTTTTACTAAATTTAATTATTTTAGACTGTTTTTGTATTTTCTAGAGTTCTATAATTCTCTCATGAAGATAAAGAAGATATAATTTTTTCAAATCCAATTATCAAGCGATTCACGGGCGAAATTTTGATATGAGATAAAAATTTATGAAAAATATTTTTAACCACTCTATTTTCAAACTATCAGTGATGTCACAATCATGCTAAAACAGTCATCACCTCATAATATTTTATTTTGCATATTCTGTAGGCAGAAATTGTGGAAGGAACCAGCTCTAGAGAGTCTGACTCGCAGTTCAGCAAGCTATTTTTTAATATTTTAAGTTTAACCCTTTACTTGTAAATAAAAGTGACCGGTAATAAAAATACCGAACAACTTGATTTCTTTCAATCTGAAAATTTACGCTTTTTCTAGGGGATTTAAGGGGGTACCCGTCGGCATGAAAGGTCTTGTTAAAGGTTTGTCAAGTTTATAAAATAGATGGAGTTAATAAAATAGATAAGTCAGCTTAGATTTTATTTATTTTGGGAGCATTTTTAGTTTCGGTGCTGAAATAAACCCAGAAAATTTTTTAGACATAAAATGTCCCGTTTCGAAAAACAAGCATTTTTCGATACAAATTTGCTGATCATTAGGCTTGAAATTATTCTTCTATTTATTCCGAAAATTTTGAGCCAAATTATAGGCAATTTAAAAAAACGGTTTTGTGTGAACTTTCCTAATGAATTTTTGAGAATTTTTAACATCAATCATTTTTATCCCTGATTTCATAGAACATATCAAAAAATCACTTGCCGTAGGCCAAGGGGTCTATCTCAATTGAGAAGAAAATTCAAAACAATGTTTGTTTTAAATTCTGTGCCTAAAATCGTCAAAAAAGCAACAAGTCATTATTTCGTAAAATACGAATCGTTACCCGCAGGACTCGATCTCAAAAAATTCCTGGCTGACACCCTACCAATAGCTATCGACGAATTTATCCCAAAAGATACATTTGATGTACAAATATTTCAATCTGATATTGTGAAGGGAAAAGTATGTTTTGATGATTTAGTTCGAAAAAGCAGAAATTTGAAAACTCTAAAAGAATTTTATACTGATGTCAAAACTGTAAATGAATTAACTTCGGTACTAAATGTCCGATACATGCCATTCATACAAAGACAGCAAGAATGCTACATTTTGTTCAGCAATAAAAATCAAGCTATGGATCATAAATAATACTATTATAATGAGGCAAAATAATTAAAGTTTTGGATTTTTATTTCGTGGTGAAAATTGCAAATTTGAGTTTTCAGCCAAAATTATAATTTTGTAGATAAAATAGAAGTTAGTGTTCTGTCAACATATATTTTGAAAATTTAAAAACTTTTCGAATTATGACGTCATTTCGAAGGCCTACGAGTTTTTTATGTTTGAACGAAAATATTTATTTCTGTCCGCATATCGCCGAAAATGCCTAATATCGCCGATTTTGTATTGAAAAAACTTTCAGCGATATTGGGTCTCAACGATAATTGTAGTCAATGAAAATTTGGTTTGCCCAGCAAAACAAAGTATAAATTACCAGTTTTTTCCAAGTAAAGATCTTCATAGTAACTTGGACCTAGTTATTTTTGAATTTTTACAATTTTTTACAATTGACGTCGGTTACAACATAAAAATTTACAACAATTATATCATATATTTAATTTTGATTCTTTTACTAGGACAATTTATCATAAAAATTTCTTGCGCTGGTGACCGACCAAACCAAATGGCTTTCCCGGAACAATCAACTCATGATTTGAAAGTGGACCTTGATATGCTTTATTGGAAAATTAACGCAGCAGATCAAAATTATCAAAATCATTTGAAAATATACTCAAGTAACTTACAATTAGATCGGGCGTTACAACGAACGGCAATTTTGGCCATGAGTAAAATAGAGCGCGAAAGGAATTGGATGTTTTTATTTTTTTTTCGAAAATATTTATTTGTTAAATTTTTTCTCACATTTTGAATTGTTTTTACATATTTTGAATAACCTGTACTAGNAGATTACTATCAACTAAACAAATATCAAATTTAATTGAACATAACCTGGAGCACTTCAATGTGAACTCTGGTCCGAAAAAATATTTTTAGATTTTTCAATGTAATTCAGGTTCGAATAAACGACACCATCCTCCAAAATGAGGTTGTCTTATTCATTATAGGGATATTCTGGAATAATCTTTCTCTCACTGGACATTCTAAGCTTTAATTCCTTTTCGATGATCTTCCAGTTAAGATGACCTCTAACTGAAATTAGTCTCGTGTCCAGAATACTTTGGACCTTGACCTCTCAAGATAATAGTGCAGGATATCTTCCCGGGATTATCTGTTTTGAGTAGAATAGGAATTTCGATAAATTTTGATTCATTTTTAGACCATTTTGTAGCAAGTGGCAGTTCAATTACGTCAGACGAAACCGAAACGTCAAATTCGACGATTTCACTCAAATATTCAACATCTATAAATCGTTTTAATACACTTTTGATTGCAGAGAATCGGCTTTCATTCGCCTTCATAGGGATATTTATGTTGAAAAAACTAAAAAAAATAAACGAGCATGTATATCAAAATAAATTTTTTTGCATATATTAATTGCTTGACAATTTTGATAAAGGATTGATGGAATTGATTTGGTTTCTTAGCACTTATATTTATAGTTATATAAGAAAATTTTTGCCAAAATGTTTTTGAAATTAAAATCCAAAAATTATCAATTAACCCCCTTACTCATTTGAGTATTGATCCCCCGGAGGCATGAGAGCCATGGCTTTTATGGCTCGACTTTGAAGCTATCATCCCAAAAAATATAAGTTCTTTCGTTTAAATTATTTTTCAGTCATTGACAATGACCATTGTGATAAAGGATAGACTTAACTTTATGGATTATTAAATTTAGATAATTAACACTTTGAGTACTTAATTAAGGCTGTGGAATAACGGAGTTTGACTCACACTGTTCTCTAGTAATAACTATAAGATTTTGTAATAATATGCAAATTAAATAAATAGAGTAAAACCTGGGTTTTCTTGATCTGATGTCCGATACAAAATACCTTATCGGGTTCGTCTATGAAACGATAAGTTCTCACCTCTGAAATGGTGAAATAATGGTAAACAATATGTATGCGCCTTATATTTCGCTCTGCTCTCTCATTCATGAGCAATTTTTTCTGTTTTCAAACAAAAAATAAATAAAATAGTTCTAACATTTAGTAGAAACATTATTATTTTTTTTAAAGATGGTCACAGACGAATTCCTAAAAACTGAGTATTTAAGACCTTGTTTTTTTTTTAAATAAATTATATGATAAAGCTGATAAAGAAAAGTTTCAGAGAAATCCAAAAAAAAAGTGGGATAAAATATATTTCGAAACGGCTCATGGAAAAAAAAATTTTTTCAAAAAATTAATCGCAAATCTAATGGGCAATTGAACCTTCAACTTCGTTTTTTAATTCATTTTTGTCTTTTTCAGGTCGGTTTCAAAAAAATGAAAGCCACTTTTATGGCTCTATGAGTAAAGGGGTTAAGGCTATCTTCATTTTTTTCTCATATGTTTCTGTTTTCCGGTCTGGTCGGCTTATGTGACAGCCTACGACGATCATTCAAAAAAATGAATACGAAACTAAAACTTCGGTAAAAAATATTACCAAATTAGTAGAAACAAGTTGTAAATTTTTTCATTTTTACTCTTAAAATTCTATTACAAAATAAAGCAAAAATGTATGTGATTGCGCATACTAAATTGGTCTTTAAAAAGTTCAATCGCCGAGAATTTTTTAATCGTTCTGTTATTTCGTGTCCGAAAACGTCCAAAATTGTGCCGTAATTTTGACTTCACCAACATAAATTACCTCCTCACACCTCAAAACGATTCGACCACTTTTATGCGCTACATTGGGTAATAATATATACTCACTTTTTGCGCAAAATTCTAAGAGTCATTCGGTTATCTCGCTACTGGACGTATAAATTGGAATTGGCTTATTATATTTAGTTCTTTTATATATCTCATTTCAAGATAAGGATTTGTCTTTATTACGCGATAAATTTTATGTGCGATATAAGATACCAAATGAGTTTAGTTCCGGTGTATCTATCTTTGACTCATCTCGGAAAATATCCATATTATTTTTCCAAACTAATTGAATAACAAAATGACTTTGATTAGTTATTTCTACCATGATAGCTATTTATGTCCAGCATCTCTATAGTCTCTGATTAATTATTATTAGCCCATGCTATCGTCTGAAAAAGAAGTTTTCGTATCCCTTTAGCGCCGAATGCACGCACAAAAATCAGAAAAAAAATCATGAAAATAGTTTCGACCTCGAAACTCTGAAGGTTGTATACGCTTGACGAGCTGAATTTGGAAATTGAAATAGGATAAAATTATATTAAAATTATTCTGAGCAACAGACTTAATTTTTAATTATTTTAAGTTTTTTCAAAATTTATTATCTTGGTCAATGATAACCGAAAAAATGAAGTTAAAGTTTTTGCTTCCACAAAAAAAATTATTTCCGGATAGTGATTATGAACAACTTATAAATACAATATAAGTCAAACCTTGCTTCTGAATTCTTTATCTCTGAAGCTGAAAATATCCTCTATTCATTAGGCATGACAACATGATATATTGTGAAAACTCAATTTTACAATACATGTATTCTACGAACAAAAAAAGTACTTTCAAAAATCGGTAAAAAACTATTTTTTGAAGGATAAAAAAAAATGTATTTGAGGATACAATAACATGTATTTGATCAAGATGTCAAAGCCACTAAAAAAAACGAGGAAACCAGTTTTACGGCCTGCTGTAGGCTGATTACTCGGCGGGTGATAGTAAATACAAGCTTCAGCTAGATTTTGCAAGCAAGCGTTGACAAGATTGATGTCGTATTTTGTCTAGATAGGCGTTAAATACAATTTTTATTATACTGATAAATTCATTCATCCACGAACCGGAAATCATAATTACAAAAACATGAAATTGAAAGTTTTAGAAAGTGCCTCTATACAAAAGGAACAAGATCTCGAAGATTTTGTTGACTACTTTAGAATAAAGTCGATGACCAGAGACTGAGGACTTAGTGATTCGAAGATGAAATTTGCAGGAAATTAGAAATGGGATGAAAGGCAATGATTAAAATGTTTAAATTCGTTAAAGAGACTAGAGATCTATCTTAATTCACTCAACAAAATTAAACTTATTTCCTTGCAAATGATATAATTGCGAAAACTAGAGTTTATCTATGTTTTTCGAGTTTTAAGAGAAATCACTTGAGAAAAAATAAAACTTTTCAATAAAGACCAGAAATAGAAAATAAGCAATACGCAGGAGTAGCCTTCAGATAATTTCCTAAATCTGAGTCTCCTCAGAATGAGCAATTTTATGTGTCGATTTGCACGCTAGGATTTTTTTTACGAAATTGGCGCGAAAATCATAAAATAAAAGTAGGAAAGAAATATCGTTTGAAGCTGCTAGTACGTTCATTTCTTTTAAAAAAATTAACTCAGAAAAAAGAATTGCGAACATCTCGTGACCACATTTGAATGAAAAGTCTGTGATTAATGTATTCTTTTATCATCGTTTTGGTGGATTTTAAAAGAAATCGTCGCGTCTCCCGATGGCGTTTGGTGTGGAGAGGGGTAAGAATTTCTCAATGTGATGACAATTTGCTTTCCGTACAGGTTATTCAACAAATGATAAAAACAATTCAGTGTGAGGGGAATTTCAATGGTTTTGGGTGTGAGGGAGTCAAACCATTCGCACAATTTTGGACGTTTTCGGACACGAATAACAGAACGATTGAAAATTCTCGGCGATTGAACTTTTTAAAGACCAATTAGTATGCGCAATCACATACATTTTTGCTTTATTTTGTAATAGAATTTTAAGAGTAAAAATGAAAAAATTACAACTTGTTTCTACTATTTGGTAATATTTTTACGAAGTTTTAAGTTTCGTATTAATTTTTTGAATGATCGTCGTAGGCTGTCACATAAGCCGACCAGACCAGAAACAGAAACATATGAGAAAAAAATGAAGATAGCCTTAACCCCTTTACTCATAGAGCCATAAAAGTGGCTTTCATTTTTTTGAAACGACCTGAAAAGACAAAAATAATTAAAAACGAAGTTGAAGGTTCAATTGCCCATAGAGTTTGCGATTAATTTTTGAAAAATAAAAATTTATTTTTTTTCCATGAGCCGTTCGAAATATATTTTATCCCACTTTTTTTTTGGATTTCTCTGAAATTTTTCTTTATCAGCTTAGAACTTCTTTAGTTCTTTAGCGTAGAACTATTTTATTTATTTTTGTTTGAAAACAGAAAAATTGCTCATGAATGAGAGAGCAGAGCGGAAATATAAGGCGCATACATATTGTTTACCACTTATTTCACCATTTCAGAGGTGAGACTTATCGTTTCATAGACGAACCCGATAAGGTATTTTGTATCGGACATCAGATCAAGAAAACCCAGGTTTTACTCTATTTTATTTAATTTTGATTATTACAAAAATCTTATATTATTTCTAGAGACAGTGTGAGTCAACTCCGTTATTCCACAGCCTTAATTAAGCGACTCAAAGTGTAATTATCTAAATTAATAATCCATAAAGTTAAGTCTATCCTTTATCACAATGAGTCATTGTCAATGACTGAAAAATAATTTAAACGAAAGAACTTATATTTTTGGTTTGATAGAGCTTCAAGTCGGCATAAAAGCCATGGCTCTCATGCCTCAGGGGGATATCAATACTCAAATGAGTAAGGGGGTTAATTGATAATTTTGGATTTTAATTTCAAAAAAAATTGGCAAAAATTTTCAATAATTTTTTGAAATCTCCACATAATTGTAAGCAATATAGCAAAAAATTTATTTTGATATACATGCTCGTTTATTTTTTTTAGTTTTTCAACATAAATATCCCTATGAAGACGAATGAAAGCCGATTCTCTGCAATCAAAAAGTGTATTAAAACGATTTATAGATGTTGAATATTTGAGTGAAATCGTCGAATTTGACGTTTCGGTTTCGTCTGACGTAATTGAACTGCCACTTGCTACAAAATGGTCTAAAAATGAATCAAAATTTATCGAAATTCCTATTCTACTCAAAACAGATATCCCGGGAAGATATCCTGCTACTATTATCTTGAGAGGTCAAGGTCAAAGTATTCTGGACACGAGACTAATTCAGTTAGAGGTCATCTTAACTGGAAGATCATCGAAAAAGGAATTAAAGCTAGAATGTCCAGTGAGAGAAAGATTATTCCAGAATATCCCTATAATGAATAAGACACCTCATTTTTGGAGGATGGTGTCGTATTTCGAACCTGATTACATTGAAAAATCTAAAAATATTTTTTTCGGACCAGAGTCATTTGAAGTTGCTCCAGGTTACTGTTCAAATTAAATTTGATATTTGTTTAGTTGATAGTATAAAATTGTAATATTTGTATTAGTAATCTTATAAAATTATCTTCATTGTTCGAAAATTATAGAGAAATTTCAAGGAAACTATTTCAGAAAAAAAATAACAAGGCAATTGTTAAGAAAAAGTTATAAATTTAAGAAAGCAAATTTGAAATTTTTACATATCGACAACCTATCGGCATGCCGCGGCAATGCATTGTATTTGAAAGATTTTGAGAAAATTTTGTTTAAAAGCTAAGAATGAGAAACTTCTAAGAATGTAGAAACTAGGAATTATTAGGACAAATAGGGAAATAAAAGGACAGTTTGTAAATATAATGTAAATTGCATAGAAAAGCCCTTTTTTACGATTTTCAAAAAGTAAAGAGCAAAAAAAAGGTCTTGATATTTTTTTTGGAAGATTTATGGTTTTCAAAAATTTTTCGCAAAATATCCTAAGACAGATTGATAAGGACAACCTGTCCTCATAGACAGACACCACAGTATATTTAATACAACAGATTTGACCAACAAAATGACTTTTATCGCCTCCTGACACCTGGTGATAAGTTAAGAAATTTAAGTCACCCGAAAAATATCTTTTCGAGTTCGAAATGCACGATTCTGGGAATTTTTTCTTTAATTTCATAAAAAGTGCCAACTTTTGAACAGTTCCAAAGGGGATTGCTATTTATATCCATTACAATTTGAACCCTGTCATATGAAAGAATATAAGACATCATTAGTTATCAAAAATGTTGGGGACAATACTGAGACTTCCTTTGACATAACTGCAAAGGGTTTATTACCAAAAGTTACGGAGAAATTGACATTTTCAAAAATTAAATGCGGCGAGAAATTTCCAGCACAATTAACATTGCCAAATTTATCATCGACAAAAATGAGATTCGACATCGAAACTGATCTCGAAGAAATCGTAGAAGGCAGAGATCATCAAAAATTTCGTGAAAACTTATTTATGTATTGATCATAGTTTTTTACCTAACTAGTTTCGAATTTATTTTAATTCATTTTCAAAGGTTTTTGTTTAAAGAATGGTTTGAACAGTTTTGTTTGGAGTTCTCTAAACATAAGAATTTTTTGAAATTAGATATAAATTGGGCATAAATCAATTGCGAAAAAAGCATGACTAAGAATAGAGGAAAGTTATTTTTGTAGCAAAGTTTTTTATTTATGTATGTTTAAATATAAAAAGGACAAAATTTGCATTTTCGGTAAATCAAATTTTAAAAAACTTCCCTCTTAAAAATATTTTCTCGTGAAAATAAGTTTTAAAAAATAGTTCGTTAAAAAGGTTTGATTTTTGTTTCAATTTTGTTTGTTAAAATACAGTAAGTAAATACAGTTAAGTAATTATATTCTTCGAGATGAGCCAGGGAAGGTTGTCGAGATTTATTTTATGAGTAGCCAATAAGCGCAAGCCTGAAAGTAAATTGACCGATGTGTCCATTTCCTCAATTGACTCGAGATTGTTGTTCTCGATAAAATAATTCACATACTGTACGTTAACTTTTTTTTGTTTGAATAAGGTTTAAAAAACAAAAAAATTTGTTTTTTGTTAAAAAATGATTTTTTCTTAAGAAATAATTGTTTTCAATTTTCACATTAGTATGGTACTGTCGTATTTGTCTAAGCGGACGTTTTAGTGTCTTTTTGCGTTTTTAAAACCACCTATAGGCTATAGAATATAACAGAGTCCGAGTTTTTATCGAAAAACTCCGCTTAATTTGTGTTTATAGAGTTCAAATTTTAACAGTAGATGCGGCTGTTCATGCTGAAAATTTGGCTTATAATTACAGCTCTTTAGATCCATTATTCGATTTTTTAGACCAAAATTTGTCTATGTGCGTCTAAGCGGACGTTTTTTTGTGCCTCTAAGCGGACGTTTTGAAAATTTTCAAAAACGTCCGCTTAGACAAATACAACAGTATATTTTTTGAATATACTTTTGTTAAAATAAGTTTTTAATACAATTTATTTTTGATTTTTTGTAGTTTTTGGCGCTGGTATACGAAAGCAAAATCAGTCTTATCATCTACAGCCCACTTGTACATCATTGAGCTAGAAATTCACAAAAATATTCAGAATCATGGAAAAAATTTGTTGATCTCTTTTCAGGACCTAATTATATAAAGATCGAAAAAAATGAAAAATCGACAAATTACTTGTTTTTTTTGACTGCTAGCAAAACTGGAAAATCAGTCGGTTACATTATGTTTCGCGGTTTCAAAATCCGAAAAGAAAACAATCCTGACTATGATTCTGATGAAGAAGAAACTTTCGGATCTCCTCCTGACCCCGAATTAATTGAGGTCCCATACGGTGAAGAGGAAATTATTATTTATCAAATAGAAATCGAATCAATTCGAGGCGATCCTGTTAAAGAACATGTTTTGTATTGTTCCGTTGGAGAAAAACTAGAATTATTTTTGCCACTTCAAAATCCGACTAATGAGGCGTTATTGTTTCAAGCAAAATTAGAGGGTGATGGAGTGACAGGAGATAAAGCAAGGGGATGAGTTCAGTCTTCACGTTGATAAAATTTAGAAGAAATGAGTCATGTGAGCAAAATAGATTGAGGGCGCTAGAGAGCGATTTAGTTAAATGTTGGCAAGGTCAAACTGGGAGCATTTTGAAATATTTCTGAATTAAGCTGGTTTGTCCTTGACAATAGCCTGATAATTTTTGAACTGTGTGCGTCTATAAGGACAATATGGCCAAAACTTGGGCTAGTTGTTTTGACTTGTCCCTTGATTAAAAAATCGACTAGAAGACAAAATATGACAATTTCGAAATTTTAAGCCGTAGAGGGAATAACGGGTCTTCATTATTTTTCGGGCAAATAAATCTGTATTATTGATCGATGGCTTCAGGAAATTTTGGAACTTTTCCAAGCATTTTTGAAAAGATAGGGGCAATATGGCACCAAAACCTAAGTTCAATATGTCAAAATCTCAGATGTCTTTATAGACATAACGTCTTGTATTAATTTTTACCGAAATCGCGCAACATTCAGGAAAAATATTGTAGCGGCAAACAGCATGCGGCATACTTTAAAGTGATGTTCATTTTATATAATTCAAAATTATCTAAAAAAATACAGCTCAAAATTTTTTAATTGACTTGATTGTTTCAAAGTTTTTTTATTTATTTATTTCATAATAATCTCAAATTGGCTTCTGATCCAAAAACAAAATTGGCTGTCGAAATTTTAAAGTCGACTTTAAATATTCCCTCCCAGTTATATTAATCCCACCATATATGACTGAAAATTATAAAGTGCTCTTTACTGCTACAAGTGCCAATAATTTTGATGGTGGTTCTGTGACGTTTAATTCTGATTACACTGGCGAGTTCTGGTACAAATTAAAATATGAGCCAATTGCAACAATTCCAGTTAGGTTGTTCAAGATCCACAAATTTTTTCCAAAATTCAATGAGCTCTACTGATTGGTCAAAAGTGATGACTAATAAGGTGATTTCGTCAATCAGATTTTTTATAATTTAAAGCAAAAAGCAACTCTATAACGTCGCCTATATTCTTTTGCCGCGACTAGCCAATATTTGGGCCTACGCAATGCTGTTATTTAACGTTATGCACCTACGCCTCATCGAATGTAATGACACCTCTTTTGCGGGATAAACATTCAGGCGGGGCATATCAGTTTCACGGTAATTTTCCCGACCACAACTACAGATGATTATGCCGAAAATTCTTCTTTTGTATATTAATTTTGAAAAATGGACATTTTTCTTAAATATCAGTCAAATTTATTTTCGACCAGTATAATACTGGTCGCTTGAATTGACTTTTCTCGAATGAAGGGCTTTCAGGATACAAGTCAAATAAATTATTTTGTAGAACTATCGTTTAGCTTGTCAAAAGGTGATTTCAGGATTTTTTTGTAGTATACACTACTTCACACACAAGCGACACAAGAGGACCTAAGCGAAAATGGTATAAATTATACCGTATTATACGGTCCGTATACCTCTTACATTTAATATTAAAATTTTGCGTTTTTTTGATATTTTCTCAGTATTTTTCTCAAAATTATGTTAAAAAATAACGTTCGTGTCAATTGACAACTAAAAGTTCAAAATGTCGGGTTGACGTACGCCAACTTTCGTTTCAGTGTTTCCCCAGCTTTCTTTTGAGCCTACTTTCGAAAAATTCAAGCACATTTTTTTCGAAAATTTTTCCACGTGACCTTGAAAAATTCATATTATGAGTTTGGGGTCAAAATTGAAAATAACGGCTCATCAGAAGTTTAATAAAAATACTAATTATACAGGTTATGTTAAAATTTAGGTTTATTTCAAAATAAAACCTCAGAGGAGATTGATTTTCCGTTTTGGCTTAGTCTCGCTTATGTGTCTGAGAGTGTATGCATGCAAAAAAGTTTGACACATGTTTTACGCAAGATGAAGGCTAGTTCTACAAACTGGCTAATCTGAATAATATCCTTGAATGATGCCTCTATTATATGAGAGAATCAAGATATGCTAGTTACTGTATGTATCACCGAGAACTATCTGCCTCTGAAGTTTGGTTTCGTGAATTAAATATTGACTGTATCAGCAACGCTGGGTCAATTATGTACATGGAGAGCATAAAAGAGCGAAAAAAGTTTCACTGTCTAGCGTTAACATAATCAGTGTTCACTTTTATAATTTCTGAAGTAATATTTGAGCAACCAAATTTCAGTTGTGATTGACACTATCTCCGCAGAACTCGGAAATTGGATTCAATTTTCGATACCTGTTCGAAACAGATCAATTCATCAATCGAAATTCGAAATTTGCATTTCACGAAAAACCATCATTTTGGATCCGAATGAAGCAACAGAAGTTTGGATTAATCCCGGAGAAGAACGAGATGTTTCCTTTTTCTTTATACCTTCAAATTTGGGAGTTGATGCTAACAAATCTAATATTTTTATAAAATCCAGAGACGCAGGCGACCAAGTATACCATGTCAAAGGCAGGTTGGAAATTTTCGAATTTTTTGTCAGGTACTTTTTGTTCCGAAAAGCTTTGTACCAGGCTGTCGTCTCCGTATTCAAGTATGAAAAATTGAATAATTAGCAGTTTAGTTAGGCTATTATATCCTCGAGAGGGCATATAATTTCCATAAGGCATTAAGATATGGAATTCATCATGTTAAAAACTGTTTTCAAACCGGAAGTGGATGGCAAAAATTAACACAAGTAGTTTGAGTGAGAAAAGGGCACTGTTTGCCAGCGGGATACAAGTTTTAGCGGATTTTGACTCGATTCACTGTCTCGGCGGAATATATAAGAAGTAAAAAATAATTTTTGGCAATTTGAGAAGCTTGAAATTTTTCCAAACAATGATTATTTATGGTATCATAGGATTTTAAAGTATCGCTTATGACTCAGCTCATAACTTATGAGCCTATGTTAAGTTCTCCGGAGATGACAGCCCACTTTGTAAAAATGTCATAGAATTTTGTTTCAGAAATTAATATTTTCAAAAAATATTTTATTTAAAAATTAATTTCAGAAATTAATATATTTCAAAAAATTTTTATTATAAAATTTAATTTCCCATGCTTTTTAAAAATTCTTTATATACGTTTTTTATATTTCAGTGGTTTAGGACATAATTATAATATTTTTTCTATCAAGGATGTTTTTATTCGACGTTTCGGCTAAACAGCCATTTTCAGTGTAAGAGAAATGGAAGAGCAGAATTCGAAAGTTGATTTTTTGAGCGCGAAATCAGATTTCAATATAAAGCGAAATTACAAAATTTTAAAGGTGCGTTTTTTTCGCGAAACTAAGTAATCGAGCCTCAGATGGAGTACTGATTTGCGCTCAAAAAAATCAACTTTCGAATAATCTCTTCCATTTCTCTTACACTGAAAATAGCTTGTTAGCCGAAACGTCGAATAAAAACAATCCTTGATAGAAAAAATATTATAGTTTTTTTAATTAAACGAAAATTTATTTATAATAAGTGCCATACTTTAGGTATTTTTTAAGCAACATCGGACATTCGGCACCATTTTCTCGTTATTTTTTGTACTCCCATTTTGTTTTATCATTGTCCGAACTATTTAAAATCTGTTAAAAAGGTCGTGGCCTGGCTCCGAAAATGTTTCAGACAACTCATATTATTGGAAAATCTGGTAAATCGAAAACTGTAATTTTACCATTCCGAAATCCGACGTATGAGCGAGTTATTGCTTCTGTTAGCTTATCATTGACTGATAACCATTTCAAAGAAACCGAATCTAAAATTGATATTTTACTAAAACGTAGAAAAGGGATATTATTAGAACCAGCAGGAATGGATAATAATTCAATAGTGTATTTTTTTAAAGTCCATTTTGAGCTTTTTCAGAGTCAGAAAAATGAATTTGTACCCAATGTGTTTTAGCTTTTGGGGTGTTCCCCGAGGAGATTCACGCTTAACCGATCAGAGCGCGACTTGGTTAGTTTATTTAAGGGGCATTCAATCTCCCCGGGGAAAACCCCAAAAGCTAAAACACATTCGGTATAAATTAAGGTGTATTTTTTCAAGTTTGAATACTCGTTAGTATTACCAAAATGACGACATATAAAAAACCTTGGAAGCACCGAGCCATTCTAGGATGTCGGAGCTTCAAACATATCAAGATAACGGGTACACGTTTTTCTGGATGAAAACCATACTGCTGAGTGTATAATTTTCAGTCGATATACCTATGATTTTACCAATACTTTAAACTTTCTGTGAATTTATTTCATTCATCCCAAAAAAAAATTTTGGTTTGCCGATTTTTTTTGGAAAGCTCGATTTTTGCCGTAAAATTGAATTCAGTGGTCGCATCCGCTTGCCAGCAAAACTAATTCTCAATAATTTGAACTTTCGTCAAGCTCACGAAATCTCCTGACGAAAGATTTATTTTTGATCTTAAAATGAAATTTTGTGATGAAATTTAAATTGATGCATCAAGTCTCAAATGATAAATTGGAGATAATCATTTGGCCAGTTTTCTTACTCATCGTCATAACGGTGATGTCAGAAAAGATCGTGACCAATCATATCATAGGATTCTTGAAATTAGTTGAAAATCGTGTGATTTGACTGGTCACTATCTTTTCTGACGTCACAGTTATGACGATGAGTAGGAAAGGTGGCCGAAGGATTATTTTCAATATACCCTAATTTATAAAAAGATTAGATATTTTTTGTATTAATATCCATTTGAAAGAAATGTTTGATATTCCAGTCTCGGCTTCATTTTCTCAGGAAATATTGAGACAAGAGGGATTTGTGACAGTTCAAATTAACCGTGGGTCTGGTAAACCATGGATTTCTGCTGATGATGCTGCTGGAATCGGAAATTTTGAGCATTTAGTGTATGATAACGCAGGAAACGTGATTGCCATTCGTTTCATCTATCCAATTTTTGCTCAAAATGATATAAATCCAGCAAAAAACAAAATGCCAGCTATTCAGTGTGAAGCTCGAAAACGATTCGAACAAAAATTTGAGTTTTTATTACATGAATCTGTTCCTTCAATGATTCCAGTTGCTCGGCGCGGGACTCCCTCGAAATCGCCTAATATGACAGAATTCTCTTTTCATGTTGAATTTTCGAAAAATTCAGTTCGTGATGAAAAGTAATATGAACGTGTAGTGTTACATCCAGTTTCTGCGTCTTGATTCTTCTACATAACTCAAAAGAAATCGCATCATGAAAAACTGAATTTTTCGAAAATTCAACATGAAAAGAGAATTCTGTCATATTAGGCGATTTCGAGGAGTCCGCGCCGACAGCAACTGGAATCATTGAAGGAACAGATTCATGTAAAAAAACTCAAATTTTGTTCGAATCGTTTTCGAGCTTCACATGAATAGCTGGCATTTTGTTTTTTGCTGGATTTATATCTTTGAGCAAAATTGGATAGATGAAACGAATGGCAACACGTTTCCTGCGTATCATACACTAAATGCTCAAAATTTCCGATTCCAGCAGCATCATCAGCAGAAATCAGTGTTACAGACCCGACGTTAATTTGAACTGTCACAAATCCCTCTTGTCCAATATTTCCTGAGAAATGAAGCCGAGACTGGAATATCAAACATTTCTTTCAAATGGATATTAATCACAAAAATATCTAATCTTTTTAAATTAGGGTATATTGAAAATAATCCTTCGGCACCTTCCTACTCATCGTCAAACTGTGACGTCAGAAAAGATAGTGACCAGTCAAATACACGATTTCAACTAATTTCAAGAATCCTATGACGATGAGTTATGACGATGAGTAAGAAACTGCCAAATGATTATCTCCAATTTATCATTTGAGACTTGATGCATCAATTTAAATTTCATCACAAAATTTCATTTTAAGATCAAAAATAAATCTTTCGTCAGGAGATTTTCGTGAGCTGACAAAGTTCAAATATTGAGAATTATGTTTTGCTGGCAAGCGGATGCGACCACATGAATTCAATTTTACGGCAAAAATCGAGCTTTCCAAAAAAAATCGGCAAACCAAATTTTTTTTTGGATGAATGAATAAATTCACAGAAAGTTTAAAGTATTGGTAAAATCATAGGTTACTCGACTGGAAAATTATACACTCAGCAGTATGGTTTTCATCCAGAAAAACGTGTACCGTTATCTTGATATGTTTGAAGCTCCGACATCCTAGAATGGCTCGGTGCTTCAAGGTTTTTTATGTCGTCATTTTGAAATACTACGAGTATTCAAACTTGAAAAAAACCTTAAATTTATACCGAAGTGTTTTAGCTTTTGGGGTTTTCCCGCGGGAGATTGAATGCCCCTTAATAAACTAACCAAGTCGCGCTCTGATTCGTTAAGCGTGAATCTCCTCGGGGAACCCCAAAAGCTAAAACACATTGGGTACAAATTCATTTTTCTGACTCTGAAAAAGCTCAAAATGGACTTTAAAAAAATACTATTGAATTATTATCCATTCCTGTGGTTCTAATAATATCCTTTTTTCTACGTTAGTAAAATATCAATTTTAGATTCGGTTTCTTTGAAATGGTTATCAGTCAAATGATAAGCTAACAGAAGCAATAACTCGCTCATACGTCGGATTTCGGAATGGTAAAATTACAGTTTTCGATTTACCAGATTTTCCAATAATATGAGTGTCTGAAACATTTTCGAGCCAGGCACGACCTTTTTACAGATTTTAAATAGTTCGGACAATTGATTAAACAAAATGGGAGTACAGAAATAAAGAGAAATGGTGCCGAATGTCCGATGTTGCTTAAAAATACCTAAAGTATGTCACTTATTATAATAAATTTTCGTTTAATTAAAAAAACTATAATATTTTTCTATCAAGGATTGTTTTTATTCGACGTTTCGGCTAAACAGCATTTTCAGTGTAAGAGAAATGGAAGAGCAGAATTCGAAAGTTGATTTTTTTGAGCGCGAATCAGTACTCCATCTGAGGCTCGATTACTTAGTTTCGCGAAAAAAACGCACCCTTTAAAATTCAAAATTTGTAATTTCGCTTTATATTGAAATCTGATTTCGCGCTCAAAAAAATCAACTTTCGAATTCTGCTCTTCCATTTCTCTTACAGTGAAAATGGCTGTTAGCCGAAACGTCGAAATAAAACAATCCTTGATAGAAAAAATATTATAATTTTATGTCTAAACCACTGAAATAAAAAACCTAGTAAATCATATATTTTGAATCATAGTATATAAAGAATTTTTAAAAAGCATGGGAAAATTAAATTTTATAATAAATATTTTTTTGAAACTATATTATAGTTTCTGAAACAAAATTCTATGACATTTTACAAAGTGGGCTGTCATTCCCCGGAGAAGCTATAACATTTTACATAGCTTCTCAATTGCCAAAAATTATTTTTTTACTTGCTATTATATTCCGCGCGAGACAGTGAATCGAGTCAAAATCCGCTAAAACTTGTATCCCGCTGGCAAACAGTGCCCTTTTCTCACTCAAACTACTTGTGTTAATTTTTGCCATCCACTTCCGGTTTGAAAACAGTTTTTAACATGATGAATTCCATATCTTAATGCCTCATGGAATTATATGCCCTCTCGAGGATATAATAGCCTAACTAAACTGCTAATTATTCAATTTTCATACTTGAATACGGAGACGACAGCCTGTACAAAGCTTTTCGGAACAAAAAGTACTGACAAAAAATTCGAAAATTTCCAACCTGCCTTTGACATGGTATACTTGGTCGCCTGCGTCTCTGGATTTTATAAAAATATTAGATTTGTTAGCATCAACTCCCAAATTTGAAGGTATAAAGAAAAGGAAACATCTCGTTCTTCTCCGGATTAATCCAAACTTCTGTTGCTTCATTCGGACTCAAAATGATGGTTTTTCGTGAAATGCAAATTTCGAATTTCGATTGATGAATTGATCTGTTTCGAACAGGTATCGAAAATTGAATCCAATTTCCGAGTTCTGCGGAGATGTGTCAATCACAACTGAAATTTGGTTGCTCAAATATTACTTCAGAAATTATAAAAAGTGAACACTGATATGTTAACGCTAGACAGTGAAACTTTTTTCGCTCTTTTTGCTCTCCATGTACATAATTGACCCAGCGTGCTGAACATCAATATTTAATTCACGAAACAAACTTGAAGGCCTAACTTAAGGTATCCCGGTCCCTAATTTGACATATTCTCGATTAATAATATTAGCCAACACGGCTTCAAGGATATTATTCAGATTAGCCAGTTTGTAGAACTAGCCTTCATCTTGCGTAAACATGTGTCAAAAACTTTTTTGCATGCATACACTCTCAGACACATAAGCGAGACCTAAGCCAAAACGGAAATCAATCTCCTCTGAGTTTTATTTTGAAATAAACCTAAATTTTAACATAACCTGTATAATTAGTTTTTTATTAAACTTCTGATGAGCCGTTATTTTCAATTTTGACCCCAAACTCATAATATGAATTTTTCAAGGTCACGTGGAAAAATTTTCGAAAAACATGTGCTTGAATTTTTCGAAAGTAGCGCTCAAAGAAAGCTGGGAAACACTGAAACGAAGTTGGCGTACGTCAACCCGACATTTTGAACTTTTAGTTGTCAATTGACACGAACGTTATTTTTTAACATAATTTTGAGAAAAATACTGAGAAAATATCAAAAAAAACGCAAAATTTTAATATTAAATGTAAGAGGTATACGGACCGTATAATACGGTATAATTTATACCATTTTCGCTTAGGTCCTCTTGTGTCGTGGTGTGAAGTAGTGTATACTACAAAATCCTGAAATCACCTTTTGACAAGCTAAACGATAGTTCTAACAAATAATTTATTTGACTTGTATCCTGAAAGCCCTTCATTCAGAAAAGTCAATTCAAGCGACCAGTATTATACTGGTCGAAATAAATTTGACTGATATTTAAGAAAAATGTCCATTTTCAAATTAATATAAAAAAGAAGAATTTCGGCATAATTATCTGTAGTTGTGTCGGAAAATTACGTGAAACTGATATGCCCCGCCTGAATGTTTATCCCGAAAAAGAGTGTCATTACATTCGATGAGGCGTAGGTGCATAACGTTAAATAACAGCATTGCGTAGGCCCAAATATGCTAGTCGCGGCAAAAGAATATAGGGACGTTATAGAGTTGCTTTTTGCTTAAAATTTAAAAATCTGATTGACGAAATCACTTTTAGTCATCACTTTTGACCAATCAGTAGAGCTCATTGAATTTTGAAAAATTTGTGGCTCTGAACAACCTAACTGGAATTGTTGCAATTGGCTCATATTTAATTTGTACCAGAACTCGCCAGTGTAATCAGAATTAAACGTCACAGAACCACCATCAAAAATTATGGCACTTGTAGCAGTAAGAGCACTTAAATTTTCAGTCATATGGTGGGATTAATATAACGGGAGGAATATTTAAAGTCGACTTTAAATTTCGACAGCCAATTTTGTTTTTGGATCAGAAGCCAATTTGAGATTATTATGAAATAAATAAATAAAAAACTTTGAAACAATCAAGTCAATTAAAAATTTTTGAGCTGTATTTTTTATAGATAATTTGAATTATATAAAAGAACATCACTTTAAAGTATGCCGCATGCTGTTTGCCGCTACAATATTTCCTGAATGTTGCCGATTTCGGAAAATTCATACAAGACGTTATGTCTATAAAGACATCTGAGATTTTGACATATTGAACTTAGGTTTTGGTGCCATATTGCCCCTATCTTTTCAAAATGCTTGAAAAGTTCCAAAATTTCCTGAAGCCATCGATCAATAATACAGATTTATTTGCCCGAAAAATAATGAAGACCCGTTATCTCCTCTACGGCTTAAAATTTCGAAATTGTCATATTTTGTTTCTAGTCGATTTTTTATCAAGGGACAAGTCAAAACAACTAGCAAGTTTTGGCCATATGTCCTTATAGACGCACACAGTTCAAAAATTATCAGGCTATTGTCAAGGACAAACCAGCTTAATTCAGAAATATTTCAAAATGCTCCCAGTTTGACCTTGCCAACATTTAACTAATCGCTCTCTAGCGCCCTCAATCTATTTTGCTCACATGACTCATTTTCAAATTTTATCAACGTGAAGACTGAACTCATCCCCTTGCTTTATTCTGTCACTCCATCACCCTCTAATTTTGCTTGAAACAATAACGCCTCATTAGTCGGATTTTGAAGTGCAAAAATAATTCTAGTTTTCTCCAACGGAACAATACAAAACATTCTCTTTAACAGGATCGCTCGAATTGATTCGATTTCTATTTGATAAATAATAATTTCCTCTTCACCGTATGGGACCTCAATTAATTCGGGTCAGGAGGAGATCCGAAAGTTTCTTCTTCATCAGAATCATAGTCAGGATTGTTTTCTTTTCGGATTTTGAAACCGCGAAACATAATGTAACCGACTGATTTTCCAGTTTGCTAGCAGTCAAAAAAAACAAGTCAATTTGTCCGATTTTTCATTTTTTTCGATCTTATATAATTAGGTCCTGAAAAGAGATCAACAATTTTTTCCATGATTCTGAATATTTTTGTGAATTTCTAGCTCAATGATGTATGGGCTGTAGATGATAAGACTGATTTTGCTTTCGTATACCAGCGCCAAAAACTACAAAAATCTAAAATAAATTGTATTAAAAACTTATTTAACAAAAGTATATTCAAAAAAATACTGTTGTATTTGCTAAGCGGACGTTTTTGAAAATTTTCAAAACGTCCGCTTAGAGGCACAAAAAAACGTCCCTTAGACCACATAGACAAATTTGGGTCTAAAAATCGAATAATGGAGCTAAAGAGCTGTAATTATAAGCCAAATTTTCAGCATGAACAGCCGCATCTACTGTTAAAATTTGAACTCTATAAACACAAATTTAGCGGAGTTTTTCGATAAAAACTCGGACTCTGTTTATATCTATAGCCTATAGGTGGGTTTTAAAAACGCAAAAGACACTAAACGTCCGCTTAGACAAATACGACAGTACCATACTAATGTGAAATTGAAAACAATTATTTCTTAAGAAAAATCATTTTTACGAAAACAAAATTTTTTGGTTTTTAAACCTTATTCAAACAAAAAAAAGTTAACGTACAGTATGTAAATTATTTTATCGAGAACAACAATCTCGAGTCAATTGAGGAAATGGACACATCGTTCAATTTATTTTCAGGCTTGCGCTTATTGGCTACTCATAAAATAAATCTCGACAACCTTCCTGGCTCATCTCGAAGAATATAATACTTAACGCTAACTAAATCTAAATCGAGAAAAGAGAGATCATTACATTGGCTCTGCAGGGCCCTGATTGGCTAAATCAGTAAATCGATCAAAGCCACATATAGACCATGAGTCACGTTTTGAGTAGATTGACAAAAAATTTTTAGGGGCGTACTGTATTATTAACAACAAAATTGAAACAAAAATCAACCTTTTAACGAACTATTTTTTAAAACTTATTTTCACGAGAAAATATTTTAAGAGGAAGTTTTTAAATTTAATTTACCGAAATGCAAATTTTCTTCTTTTTTATTTAAACATACATAAATAAAAACTTTGCTACAAAAAAACTTCCTCTATTCTTAGTCATGCTTTTTTCGCAATTGATTTATGCCCAATTTAATCTTTTCAAAAATTCTTATGTCTAGAGAACTCCAAACAAAACGTTCAACCATTCTTTAAACAAAAACTTTGAAAATGAATTAAAATAAATTCGAAACTAGTTAGGTAAAAACTATGATCAATCATAAATAAGTTTTTACGAATTTTGATGATCTCTGCCTTCTACGATTTCTTCGAGATCAGTTTTCGATGTCGAATCTCATTTTTGTCGATGATAAATTTGGCAATGTTAATTGCGCTGGAAATTCTCGCCGCATTTAATTTTGACTGTCAATTTCTCCGTAACTTTTGGTAATAAACCCTTTGCAGTTATGTCAAAGGAGTCTCAGTATTGTCCCCAACATTTTGATAACTAATGATGTCTTATATTCTTTCATATGACAGGGTTCAAATTGTAATGGATATAAATGCAATCCCTTTGGAACTGTTTCAAAAGTTGGCACTTTTTATGAAATTAAGAGAAAAATTCCCAGAATCGTGCATTTCGAACTCGAAAATATTTTTTCGGGTGACTTAAATTTCTTAACTTATCACCAGGTGTCAGAGGCGATAAAAGTCATTTTGTTGGTCAAATTGTTGTATTAAATATACTGTGGTGTCTGTCTAGAGGACAGGTTGTCCTTATCAATCTGTCTTAGGATATTTTGCAAAAAATTTTTGAAAACCATAAATCTTCCAAAAAAATATCAAGACCTTTTTTTTTTTGCTCTTTACTTTTTGAAATCGTAAAAAAGGGCTTTTCTATGCAATTTACATTATATTTACAAACTGTCCTTTTATTTCCCTATTTGTCCTAATAATTCCTAGTTCTACATTCTTAGAAGTTTCTCATTCTTAGTTTTTAAACAAAATTTTCTTTCAATACAATGCATTACCGATAGGTTGTCGATATGTAAAATTTCAAATATGCTTTCTTAAATTATAACTTTTTCTTAACAATTGCCTTGTTATTTTTTTCTGAAATAGTTTCCTTGAAATTTCTCTATAATTTTCGAACAATGAAGATAATTTTATAAGATTACTAATCACAAATTACAATTTTAACTATCAACTAAACAAATATAAATTTAATTTGAACAGTAACTGGAGCAACTTCAAATGACTCTGGTCCGAAAAAAATATTTTTAGATTTTTCAATGTAATCAGGTTCGAAATACGAGACACATCCTCCAAAAATGAGGTGTCTTATTCATTAAGGATATTCTGCGATAATCTTTCTCTCACTGGACATTCTAGCTTTAATTCCTTTTTCGATGATTTCCAGTTAAGATGACCTCTAACTGAATTAGTCTCGTGTCCAGAAACTTTGACCTTGACCTCTC
>SCLH01063219.1:3027-17279 GCA_004367855.1 Oikopleura vanhoeffeni
CCCTACAATATGAAATAAAAATTAATTTATTAAATTGACATTTTGGTAACTTCGGTTGGTAACCCAGGTTGGTTTTCCGCAGCCATTGAGAATGAAGCAAGATATTCGCAAATAGATTTTTTGCTCTAACAGCCAAGGGATAAATAAATAATTACAATTTTTAAATTTTTAACCTGGTTTCTGGTGTACCCCGGAAATTGACCGATGAAAATTTAAAACGTTGGTTCATTTTAAACTTTAACTGGTCAATTTCTGGTATTGCATGAGATCCAGTGAAAAAAAACGGTCATTTATTAATCCCTTGGATGCAAAATCCGTTTTAAAGATATTATTGTCTTCTGAAATGACAGCGGAAAATCTACCTGGGTTACCTTATTATTGATTAACTAATTATTGATTAACTTATTATTGATTACTATTATTAACTGCTTACTTGAAATCCCTTGTTCCGTATTTAGAATATTTCCTTCCAAATTCGCAGAGTATTTTTTTGGTCTCTTAACAGTTTATTAAATATATTACAGACCCTGAAAAAACAATATACAGGGGGAAGCCCAATATCGACGTAATTGCGTAGGCATTGAATGTTTTTTACTATTGCATTGAGTGGGGTATGAATAACGTGATATTTCAAGATGACTTTCCAAAAGCTACTTATTTGAATTTGTATTCAATTGTGTTCAGTGTAGTTCGCAATTCTTCACATTTTGATATTTTTTTTGAACCTATTGTAAAACTCCTTTTCAAATTAAAAACAACTTTTCAAATTATGACGTCATTTCGAACACTCACGCGCTTTTCATTTTTAAACGAAAAACTTTCGGCTATATTGGGCCTCTCGTTTTATAATTATATTGAATGTAGAAACTTTGTCGGACAGATGCTGAATATTTCAAAAATAATCAAAAAGCTGAATTACATAATAAACTAATGAAATCGGGATGGGGAAAGCAAATTAGATATTTTGGAATCGGCTCTTCTGAACAAACTGATCATTTTGCGGGTCATTCTAAGAAAACCAAAAAAAAATTTGATCGCACAAATGAGCTCTACAGGCACTAGAAAGTGCCAAAATCAATTCTTAAAAAGTTATGTTTGGCTTCGTCTATTAACCGATTTTCATTATTTTTTTTCAATAATCTTTTATTTTTATCATCTAAAGACTCTCAAGGGCGAATTTGAAATTCCAAGCTAAAACTCGAAATATGATTTTTTTGGTCATTTTCCAAAAAAAGTGCTTTAATTTTTNAAAATAATATAAAAATTTTTCACATTTTTTTTTCTTTCAAAAATCGCTTCGAAAAAATGTACCAATCTGCCACATCGCTGCTACCCCCTTAATCTGAAAACGGTCTCGACCACCAGTTAAAATTTAATTTATTTATTTCTTTACGATTTCTACCGCCTGAGTTTCAAGTGGCGAAGAAACCAAAATTAAAACATTGTTCCAAATCCAATAAAGTCGCTTTCAGAGCCCACTTCAAAATTGAAAATTTAAATTTTTGAAAAAAGACGAAAAAATCCGAAATTTTAGCACATCGAAAGAAATATTTTTTTTCATGAGTTAAATGAAATAAATTTTAACTGGTGGATGTGTCGGCTTACCAATTTCGCAAGTTTCGGTGGAAGAAATTTTTTTAATTTCAGATAAAACAGGGCTTCAATGGATTTCTCCCAAGCCGTAGTATCGTTGTAAAAATTATCATTCATAGTATAAACAAGAGCGAAGAAACAAAACGAGGACATATTTGTGTAAAGTAAAAGATGGTATTCTCAATATTTTAAGCTGATAATTGCAGAAAAATTAGTTTAAAAATTTTTGAACGATAAATGAGGAAAATTTCCAAAATATTTCTTATTATTTTTACCAAAAATCACAAAACCATCTCATATGATTTTTCAAATAGCATATAAAAAATATGTGGTCACCTACGCAAAAAGTTAAACCGGCCATTTTGAAGGATGGTTTTGTTTATTTGAAACAAATATTGAAAAAAAAATTTGAACAAAAAATAAGGTATTTTTTTATAATGTTCGGATCTTTTTTGAAAAATTTCTCATAATTTGTCGAATTCGAAAAGTTTAATTCGAACTTAGAATTTTCTTAAGAAGCAATAATTCGAAAATGCTGTGGTTACAAAAGCTTTATGGGGCCTTAAGCGCATAATAAAAGCTCCAAAATTACCCGGGGTGATAACAAAGTGTACTACCGACCAAATCATCCAAAAAAAAAATTTCGAAATTTTTGCGAAATTACTTTTGCTTTAATTTAACAACTGAAAATTCAAAATATCATCTTGACGCAAGCAAACTTTTTGAATCAGAAAATTTTTAAATTCATCCTTTTTTTTTAAGCTAGCTCAGAATTTCTGATCCGTGTTTCAGTGGCTTTCTTTTGAGCCTACTCACAAAAAAATCGAAGCACTTTTTTTCGAAAATTTTCTCGTGGGTCCGAAAAATCATATTTCAAGTTTGAGGTCGAAATCTCTAATTTTGATATGAAACCTGGGAGGATATAGTTTTTCCATTTAGGCTTAGGGTCCTCTTGTGTCGCTTATGTGAAGGAGTGTATGCATACAAAAAAATTGAGATGGTTTTTCCACAAGCTTAAGGATAGTTCTACAAGATGGCTAATCTGAATAGTATCCTAAAAGCCCTGTTTGGCTAATTTTTTATCGAGAAATTCAAGCCCAGCGACCAGTACCTCCTTAAGGGGGTAGCGGTCGTAATAATGAATTTTTGTACTCCACTTTATAAGAATACAAAACTGCTTCGGAACTTCTGAGATTAGCCATTTGGTAGATCTATCCTTAATCTACAAAAATAATTAATCAGAATAATTGTTGGCCTACCCTGGTGACCACCATGCAGCGAGTTCTAGAGCACCTAATCAAAATTTTAAAGTTCTACCCTTCTAGAGCTCACATACGATTTCACTCAAACTTGGCATGAACCACGGAAACACTTATGGTCGTAATATGATGGTTTGAAATTTTTTTAATTTCAGACTAGTATTTTCTAGAACTACGAAAAACCGCCTATTTTCAAGGTTTTTGCTCTTCAAAGTACTACTCCTACTAGGTTACATTTCAGAATACAGTATAAATTTTCGAAAAAAAAGGAAAAAATATGTTTTTATTATTTTGATGGTTCAAAATTTTGAAATTTTTCCTTCAATTCTAGAGAATCGCATTTTAAAAAACCGGAAGTGAAAACTCAAAAATAAAAGTCGTCGGATATCGTCGAAAGTACCATCAAATTAAAACTTGGGTGATGCCGAGAAAAAAATCTTTTAACAGCTTTTTGATTTTTTGAGTTTTTCTGGTTGAAAATTAGGTTTCAATGTTTTCCAAAACAAATAACTAAAAAAATTCTCAAAAAAAGAAAATTTCGAATTTTTTTTGAGAATTTTTTTCCATTAGTATATGCGTATTCTGAGCGTTTGATCTGAATAAACATAAAATAAATTGATTGATATTATTTCCAGTTTTTCCGTAATAAGCGCTCAAAGTAGCGCCTCAAAATAGGCTCTGGGACACTACTTCACTAATTTATTTACCGCCTGATTTACAAATGGCGTCGAGACCAAAAGTGATTCGTAAAATACAGCCAAACAAATTTACAATTTCCGAATCCAGAATTTTTCGGATATGATGGCATTTTTTGAAATTAATATGCAGCACCATAAAAATATTTTTAGTTTGTACTTATGGAAGTTTTATATCTGACCATTGCGTCTGAAGCTCGCTAAATTTTGAACTCTGGAAGTTTAATTTTTGGCTGTTCAAAATTCAAAATCTCAAATTTATAAATTTTACTATGTTTACATTTTACTATCTACCCAACCAATTGTGATATGATAATTAAAGAAACGCACGAGAAGGCACTAAAGAGCAAATGTTAATTTAAACAAAAGGGGAGTAACATTCATATATAAGGACACAATTCAAGTCTCCTATTCGAATTATTTCACCTGTTAATCGCACGCTATCACCGTCGAAAACAAAGGCGTTATCAAATTGTCGTGGTCAAAACTTAGATTTAATGCTCAGATTCAAATTTTAACTCATGCAAGCAAAAGTTATCGTTGTTGGACTTCCCAAAATTTATCTTGTTTAATCTATTTCGGGTCAAGAAAAACCAAAACAAAACAACAAATTAATTTTAGCCCTTACAAAATCATGCTTATGCGGATTTATTCCAGAATTCAATAGTAGTCGAGAAATTAAAAAAAAAACTTTTGGACAGTAATAAAAGGGCAGGGTTTTTTAACAAGACATTTTTTAACAAACATTTTTTAAACAAAAACATTTTGAAAGAAAAATGCCATCTATTAAAAACATTATTTGCAGAAAAATATTTTTTAACAAAAAAAACATTTTTATTAAAACATTTTCTAACAAAAACAATATTTTTCACAAAAAACATTTTTTACAAAACATTTTTTACAAAACATTTTTAACAAAATAGTTTTTAACGGCTTTAAATCCGTAAATTTGACAACCTATAAGATCTTCGAGCTGCTACGAGGTAAAATCAAATTTATTTAGTGTCCCGAAATCACAACCTCATCTATCAAACATATGTCAAAACAAGTCTAAATATATTTCAAAGGAATTGTTTTAACGCAAGGCCGTCCGGAGCTCTTTTTTTGCCTATTGTTTCAAAAGGGGTTAACTCCCTGAGGATACCGAAGTCTAAATTGTACCAAAATTTGGCACGGGTTCTGACCACCGTATAATTTCAGTAATTTATCTTAGTAAACAGACTTATGGCGTGTAAGACTAAAAACATGCGCGCTAAAACCAAAAACTGAAAAAACCCAACTGATGTTCTAAAATAATAATAATTTTTTTTGAGAATTGAGATAATGCATACTGTTACGTAAAAATCTCAAAACCAAAAAATATCCTAGGCTTAAAACCATCGATTCCCATTTTTGAGTTTCGAAATTTCTTATTTCAAATCGTCTCACTTACGTTAAAAGTTTTAAAATATGAAGTCAAAAATAATTAAAGTATATTTTTATTCTGAGGATTCCAGAGTAGGAACATGATTACAAACTTATATCCCTTCATCACACTTTTGTTAATATCCTGGCCCTACTACTTCAAAACACACTACGTTTGCTAATCAGGGCCGGGGTATTAACAAAAGTGTGATAAAGGGATATAAGGTTGGTATCAAGACGGGATTGACATTGAAAAATAAGGTAGGGATTGGTATTTGAGAGGGCTCTCGAATTATTTCTTGCAACAATAATCCCGACTACAGTAAAACAGAACACCATAAATATCAATAAAAAGAGTACCCTTTGAAAATTTTAATAAAAGCAAACGCCAGAACACTCAGTTGAAACCTGCATAATTTAAGTTATTTACAGTATCTTTCTTTTTGAGTCCAGATATGGCAAACCGCTTTGAAGCCAATTCCACTCAATTAAAAATGGCAACTGTGCTCATTATTTTTTTTAAGCCCTCGGTATTCACAGTAACTCGGCTTTCAAAATATAATCCACTCAGTTACAATATTTTATTGGCCAAAATTGGCTTCAAAGCGGTTACATATCCGGACTAAAAAATAAACAAACTGAATATTATACCCCCCCCCCCTAAATGTTTTTCCCGCAAAGTAGGTGTTATTACATTCGCTTAGGCGTTGGCGAATGAGGTTAGAAAGTGGCTAGCTGCGCAAGAAAAATATAGGGGACTGTAGAAATAATTTAAATTATATCACAAATAGACACCATAATTTTTGTTTTCAAACTCTTTAAAGGAAAATGTTGCTTAAAATTGGGTATAATAAGGGAGCGATCCGGGCAAACTAAAAAATTTATTAAAAAAACAAAAAAGATAAATCGAGAGTGAAAATTCAGTTGAAAAGTTGAAAACAGTTTTGGGGTAATATCCCTTTATCACTTTTTGGTTAGAATGCGTAGCCAACTACTTCCTTTTGAAAGTGTGATTTTAAACGTTGTGGCTACGCGCATTCACTAACAATAAATGTGAATAAAGGGAATAGAATAGGGAAAAACTTTTGTAACAAAATTTCTAACAAAATTTTCTTCTAACCACATTTTTATATAAAACTAAAAGTAAACATTTTTATACACAAAAGAAAACATTTTTTTAACACACAAATATTTATAACAAAAAAAAAACTTTTATAACAAAAAAAAACAGGTTTTAACACAAAAAAGCACTTTTTTTTCACAAAAAAAAACTTTTTTTAACCGAAAAAAACAATTTTTGAGTTTCAAACTATGAGTTCAAACTCACAAAATACGACACACATTTGTTGGAAGTAAAAATCGCTCGACAGCAAAAAGTATAAATAATCCTATTTAATTAGTGTTGAATTTTATTGCTTTATTAATAAAGTAGCAGAATGGGGGAAAACATTTTCTAACAAAATTTGAAAAGCTCGTGCCAGTTTACACGGGTGAAACCGTGCCAAAACTTCTTTGTCAGGAACAAATATGGGTTAGGGTTGGGTGAGACAGATTAGGGTTCCCGTAGGCAACCTTGTCTTCTTGCACCATCCCTAGTTTTTGTTGACAACAAGTATTTGCCATGCCCCGATGTACACTATAATTTATGTCGCTGAACCTGATAGTCATCCTAATCTCGAAGTATTAGAACTAGGGTAGGTGAAACTCGTGTTATTGTAGAACGGTATAAACGACGACAAAAGCTGTTTTTTAGGAAGGCTAGGGTATAGGTTATAAAAAACGAGGGTCGTGTGTTCGACAGGAAACAAACGACCATATTTTCAACAATAACCATAGACTTTTCCGAGTAAAAGTTTTTGCCTATCACGAGGTACACTAAAACCGTTATAATTGAGATTTTTGAAACAGGAAAAAAAATTATTGCGCAAGCCTGCACAAGGCCGCGGTTTGCTCTCTACGACGGCTTTGCGTGGAACCACTAAGAGTGTAATCTTTTGCATGAACAGCTTTAAGATAGACTCATGCGAAAATGCTCAGGTCTTACTATGAACGCCGAACCCGTAAACAGAGAGCTCTTCTTCAGCAGAAACCTGTAGACGGATTCTGAGCGACACAAAAAACCACTGCTTTTTTACACTACTTCTAAGGGCGCGCTTTTTTAAAAAGTCGAACTCGCCCACAAATTCTCGTTATTAACCTCTCAAGTGACTCATAATCAGATGCTCTGTTTTCGCTAACTTCTGTCTGAAACAATTCCTGAACCATTTTGCTTACACTTTCCCCACGTCGATGCTAAAATAACCAGCCAAGACTCAGTGTGAATTTACAATGAATAAAATCTAAGGTTTAGGTCATATTCTTGTAAAAAAATAATCGTACATTTATCAGAGTCACAAGCAAAATGGCGAAAGAATTTAAATGTAGAATTCTGAGCATTTTGCCTGCTTGATAAATATTTTAGCCGACAACTTTTTAATCTTTACTTTTCTGAGTCCATCACATGTTTGAGCGTCTTTCGTCACATGCCAATAATTAGATGTAATCTACAACTGTATACACAATAAGATGTAGAGAGTCCCACATAAAATCCACTCGTATAATGTAATCTCAACAACCATCTCTAAATTATCTGCGAGAAATATTAACTTTTTTTTTGATAAATACCATTGCAGCTGGGATATTAGTTAATATAACACACGAATTTTATTGTATAAACTTACTAAATGAATGTTAACTATGTTAAAAAAAATGATTTTTATTGGTTAAACCCCCAAAGTGTTTTCTTTTGTGTCACTATCCCAAAATGGTATTCTTCTTTTGAGTATATATAATACAATGTTTCGGATATTTGTTTATAACAGAGAAACTGTTTTGTTTTTTGCGTTAAAAAATGTTATGATTTAGTTATATAAACATATATGGCGGGTCGTTTTAGGAGGTTAAATGTGAAATTTAAGTGATATTGTTTAAAACATGCATTTTTTTTTGTTCAAGAAGGAATGCCTGTTTTTGTTATAAAAACAATTTTTATAAGAAAATGTTTGGTTAGAAACTGTTCTGTTGAGACAAAACCCCCTGCCATAAATGAGTACCCGAAAAAAAGGTCCAAGTATACTAATAAGGGGTTTTGCTGTAAACAGTTACAGTTTCTCTTATTATTAATGTATAAATTTGGAAGTTTATGCGGTAGTTTTGGCGTTTGAAATTTTAGTCAAAAATATTTTCGACTCCGACCACGCTTTTATCTATTATACAATTATCTATTATACAAAAATACTTGAAAATCGACCAGGTTGGCGTACCTGACAGGTACTACCTGTGACTGAGAGTTAAACTTTTCTAATGACAATTTATTAGATTTTTAAACTGTACAATGCACTTATTATTCTGGTAAGGTAACTGTTGCCAACAGTCTGTTGGATTATTTTGACAATAATTCAAATTGAAAAATTAACCTACTGTATTATTTTTCAACTCATAAATTGAAGATTAAATTAATTAATTTAATTATATGTTATCAAAACAATAACAGCATTTGTCTTCTTTAGAAAATTTGTTTTTGGTAGACTGAACTTCAGTCACTGAAGATGCCGAAAACTAGAATGTGCTGACGTTTCTCATAATCCTTTGAATTACTTCAAATTGAATTTATGCTGAGTCAGGTTTAAAAAAGTGCTCAGGAATGCTAAAAATGTAAAAAAAGGAATTTCTTTTTATAAGGTTTTTTATGCACGTTGGCAATATATTAATAAATTAAAATTATTATTTTACAGTTGAGAATGTGTTTTGCCGTATGTTGTCAGGCGGTGTTGAGAAAAATTACATAATATTCTTCCGAAAAATAGATTTTTTTGGTGAAGTCATTTTGTTCTTTTTTCTTCCTCATTTTGTTATCTAAAACTGTAGACTTGTAGATAATCGCATGAAAAATATCGAAACATTGCTTTTATAAGTTGTAGGGTGAAAATGAAACTTGTCCGATTAATAAATTAAACATAAACTTTGTTTTAACGAAGTCACTATATTTCTAAAAAACATTGTAAAAAAATTTGAATGAAATTTTTCCAAAACTTTTTGAAATTTTTTAGTAATTTCAAATCGGAAAATTTTATTATATTTATAATTAAAACCACCGCGGAGATTTTAAAAATGTTTTATTTAACTTTCTACGACCTTGAGAAAAAAAATATTTAACCTCCTCACACCCAGAAACGAGAACTTCGCCTCACACCCGAAAAAGCCCCGCTATCTAAAGGCAATACTTTGAGCGCTTATCACGGAAAACTGGAAAAGATATCAATTTATTTATTTGTCACTGATTGAGATCAAGGATAAAATTAAGAGAACAACACGTAACATTTTTAAATTTCGAAGTTTGTAAACTAGATAACTGCGAGAGAAAGAGAGGTTCACTCACTTGTATTTCTTGAAAAACCATACATTTTTACAATGACATATAAGTTACAAATTTAGGAGTGAAACTTTAGCTATTAAAAGCTGGTCTAAAATTTGAAAGATTATCTTTGATGCGCTTACAAAACAATATTCATATCACCGCGCGTCGAAATATATGCCAGTAAAATGTGAAAATATTGCTAATCAGCTGAAAACTCAAAATCAGTACCACCTTATGTTCTATATTTGATCGATTTGTCTTTGTCGGCTCTATTTGGGTTAATTGCCGTTTCAATTTCTTTTCGGAAAATATTTTTTATTCATTATTTTGAGTTTCATAAAAATCACTTGTGAAAAAATTATCTTCGTATAGAGACTGCAATAAAATAAACTATATAGGGTTCCGAAAAGGTTAACTCAATTGGTTAGGGTAATTCACAAGAGAATCCTCAAATACTTTCCTAAAAACTTGCTTCCTCAGAATTTTGATATTATGTATCGTTTTTCACACAATTAATTTTTAAGAAATTTTGACGAAAATCCTAATAAAAGTAGGAAAAAATAACTTTTGAACGGCTCATCGTATAATTTTCAACAATATTTTTTGAAATAAAATTGCAAACTCTATGACATATTTGAATTGTAGGTCTGTAACGATGTTATTTCTTCTCGCGCCTGTGTTTTGTTCCTCTCCGAGAAGGTTATTTATTCCTATGCCTTTAGTATTAGTCAAAGGGTGTGAGGGGGTTAATTCAATTTTTCAGATCAAGCCAGGAGCGCTTCCAGTCAAAATGAAAAAATGAGTCAATAGCATTATTACTGTAATAATTTATATGTATCTCAATATTATACTGTATAATTACAACAAAAAAAATCGAATTTTTTTTTTCGAAATTTTTGGTGATTCTGAGAAATTGCGGAAGCGACAATATAAAATGTATTTGCCTTTTATAACCTATATCGGTATTCAACTTAGAGGGTGGTGTCGCTTCCGCAATTTCTTCAGAATCACCAAAATTTTCGAAAAAAAAATCGATTTTTTTTTGTAAATGCTGCAATTTTTGTCCTAAAAAACAAAATATGCAGTTTCCTCTGCTAAACAGTGAGCAAGATTGAAGGTTGAGCGGATTTGAGCTTCCCGTGAAAAGTACTCAAAGTAAAGTATAAAGAGTGGCTCTGGTGGCTTGGCGGAACTTGTTTTCTGTGTCTCCAAGGGTTAAGTCATCAAAGAACTTGCAGATTTAACGCACAATTTGTAGTGATTTTCAATTCCTTAGAACTATATTTTGTAAACCACCAGAATTCCGTGGAAATTCAAAATATCAAATCTGGTAAATAAAGGTGATTCGTCCAGCATAACTTATGCTGCATAAGTAACCATAAAATAAAATTTATATTTGGATCAAACAAATAAACTAGTGAGTCACTAGTAGTGACCTTAGTGACCTGACACTCTCCACCGTTAGTTGAACTTTTTAAATTTTAGTCAACTCAACATGACAAATCCTAGCCAACTTGTTACGGATATAATAATAAGGGACCGCAGGCTGATACAGTTTTGAATAATAATTTTCTGAATGAATGGTTTAATCTAGCTGGTATTTTAAGACCGGCTGCAGAATCCAACGGTGATTTGAAAAATGAACTAATTTTTTTTAGAATATCGGTTGTGATAAGAATTTTAGAATAGATTAATTTTCAATTTTTTTCTGAAATTTATCTTCAAATCTTATTTGGAGAAACTTTTGTTTTTCACGATTTTTTGACTAAATTTTTTTTTTTAATTTTTTGGTCTTGTTTTACTAAAACGTTTTCAGCAATCATTTTCAGTATTTTTGGAGTTTGACATGATAAACAAACTCTCCCCAAATCCATCCGCATAAGATGTGTTAGATTGCGTAAATGTAAAAACAGCATAAAAACCGATAAATTTCGGGTTTTTCACCGAAAAATAACCGATTTTGATAAAAATAAAAACTGCAATGTAAATATTTTTGAATTTTGGGCCAGGTGGCTAATTCCGGTTTTTGCTTGAAAGTTTTTGACGATTTTCCCAGGGTCTGTTACTAATAATAACCTTCGTAAGTTAACACTTATCTATGTAAGTTGACAAAATTCTCAAACTTTTAGTTGGGAACTCACCCAACCAAGTCAGTGCAAATCAATTGAGAGGATTTTTGTGGCTTTCGATATTACAAATAAAAAGAAACGGTCTAGTTGGATCGTGCATTAAAGTTTAGCTATAAAGATCAAGTGCATATACTTTCAAGTTTAGTTTTTAATTTAAACAATCGATGGTTGTCTGGAATAATTCAAAATAGCCTCTCCCCGAGGGACACCGGTAGATATGATTTTATTTTAACTAATACGGTCCATATTTTGAAGTATAAAACTCATGTTCAAATGAAGTTTTGAACCCGGGACCATAAGCGTGACATGCCAATGGCATGATGCCATACCACATAAGTACCACTAAATTTGCTCTTAAGTTCCAAATGAAGTTTAATATATTTGCCTTTAACATTAAGGATCTGATAGAGATCCGTGGTCGTCGCAAAAAAACTGAATGTCCAAGTATCGCAAAATTACAAATCGTTGGACCAAATATTACCTCTCTCTGATATATTTAACAAAAATCTTGAATCCTAAAAAAATCGAAACTAACGGATGGTTCGTCCAATCAGAAACATGCTTACAAAACTGACGGAATTTTTTTTTTAAATGTAATTCCTCCCTGAGTTTTCAAAGTACAACAATGATGTTCAACTTAAATTAACCGGATAGAACGTGAGCAGATCATCTAAGAGCGTTTTAGAAAAATTCTTGGATTTGGCTTCAGAATCAACAAAAAACAGTATTTTGACCTTATTTTAGAGGTCTCAATCAAAATGTATCTGGATTTTAAAGTTACACATTCGAAACATTCATGAATGGGCAGCTGAAGAGTCCGTGCAGATCAGTAAGTTTTGTCCAAATTTCTTTCTCAGTTTTCTATGAATCGTCTTTTGAGTTTTCAAAAATTGATGAAGTTCAACTTATTTCATACAGAATATTTTTTAAATCATCAAAAAATGCTTTTCTGACCATGTATCAAAATAAAACGAGTACAAAAATGCTTGTAATTGTCGATATTTGCATAAAAAAGCTATTCCAATAAAATTCGGGATTTTTTTCTTGAGCCTCATTTAGCGACGACCACCCACTTAAATATTTATAAATTTTCAAAAAAATGAGCGTCTTATACGGTATACGTTAACTTTCAACTTTTAAATTTGAAAAATCTTTACATTTTGCTCTTTTCTACATTTTGCAGCAAAATTTTTGCTTTTTCGCCATTTTGCTATTTTCTAAATTTTGCGTTTTCGCCGTTTTGCTTGCGACCGTATAACTTATTCGGTATAACTTATATCGGATTTTTTTATTCTTTCAATTTGATTTACAATTTATCATATTTTTGTTTCAAATATAAACTTGAAAAAGAATTAAAAAATAGCTTTTTACTCTAATTCAAAATAATTTTTTAATCAAAGATAATCATTTCGGTAGCATTTAAAGTCAGTAAGAACCATTTTATGCTCTCAATTTCATTTTTATTCGGAAATTTTCGGAAATTTTTCACGATTTTTGAATTTCAATTTTTATAATCGTCAAAAAAAAATGTGCTTCAGCGATAGAACGGCCAATAATATGATCATTGTTTATAATCGTTTGGAATGAAATCGTTAATTTGAAAACAATCATTTTTCTCAATTATCTCGGTGAAAGTGTGGTTGATGCTAAAATTGTTCGCATGTAAAAAAAATACACTTTTCCGCTGCCAAAAAGGTATTTTTGCCATTTGCAGGTACTCAAAACCCGTGCGAAACGGTGCTGACAAAACTTTCGCGTTCTACGTGCAAAAAGTTTATTAGATAGAGTTTATATTAGATTATACAAAAATTACCAAAATCTACGATTTGCTTAGAGCACAGCTAACGAAAATTTACAACTATTTTTTTAATAGGGACGCTTTATAAATTCTTTAAAAAATGATCTCTCTCTAGACGATAGTCGTGGAGTCCCCGGTATATTTGTTTATTAAATATATCGTAATGTATAAATGACGCGGCAATAACGACTGTGACATTATGTCACATTTATGCATTTCATAATCACCACGAACCATGGCCAATGATTGATATTCAAAAATGACATTGAAAACACTCTTATCTGACAATCTTAATTTTATGCATTAAAAAGTATATGAGAGTCGCCCGGACCGTTAAAATGTTTAATATCGGCGAAGATAATCTTCGCAATTTCATGTTTTTTAGCTAAATTTCTGTCAGTGCCCATATCCCTTTAACACCTTTTGCTTAATCTAGGATGTGCGGGCTGAGGGAGCCAATCCTAACACTCCTAAGACCCCTCCTAGCTACTCATGAGGCCGCTTTTCAGCCCGCACATCCTAGATTAAGCAAAAGGTGTTAAAGGGATATCGCCGAACGAACCAATATCGGCGATATTATATCGCCAAAATAACGTAGGTGTTAGAAGTAAAACTATTGTAAAACTCTTTATAAAATAAAGAAAAACTTGTCAACTTATGACGACATTTAGAACCCATATCGCCAAAATTGCCGATATCACCGAAATTGCTCAATATCGCCGATTTTTTTTGGAAAAAAACCTCTGGCGAAATTGGGCCTCCCCTGACCAACATATTTGAAAATTAAAAGAAAATTTTTTAGAAATATATTGATATTCTTTTCCCAACAAAAGTCCTTCTCAATAGTAAATAAGGTGTCCACATCGTTTACATTTCGGTTTTTGGAAATATCTCAAAATTACCTCATTTTGAGCTATCTAAGAAAACAATCAGATGAGTCGTTTCCAAAAGCCAAAATGTGAACGGTATGGACACTTT
>SCLH01063219.1:26615-38095 GCA_004367855.1 Oikopleura vanhoeffeni
CCATAGTTGCTAATCAATCGTTCCAGCAAACCCGTACCATGCAAGAAATCTTTCGGTGGCATTTAAATTCTCCTCAAATTCTCACTTTCATATTCAACTAATTGTCGATTTCGCGCAACTTTTTTGTTGATTTACAGCAATATCAGTCGAAATTAGAAAAAAGTACTACCTATACGAGTTCATCGTCACCCCATCGGGCTTGTTTACATCCGACAAATGAACGTTTTTTGCATTTCCACAGAAAAAAGCCTTTTATCAAAAACGTCGAAAAACACTTTCTTTTTTCGGCACATATTCAATCCAGATTGCTGACTCTGCAGGCAAAATCGGAAAAAAAGCAGCTCCACAACAGCTTGCGACTAAAATTCAGAAAAATTATTCCCCGGATCTCACCAAATTCAAAACTTTCCGATATATAGCTCTAGGATGCCTGTTTTTCGAAAAAAAGCTGAGGCACTCGTGTTTAACCCGGCAATTAACCAGATGGTTTGGTCGAAGTGGTACTAAACTGTCTACATGGAATGCGAAGATCAAAGATAACTCTTCTTATGTGTGTTATCAAAAATGTCCAGTCTGAATTTGTTAATAACCGACGAAGCCTCTGAAATCTCAAAAATCACTACCCCCCTTAAATAAAAAATGATCTATCCAAGAGAAATTTCACCAAGGAAGTGTTCAAACCGTTTCTGAAATTGTTCTATTATTATTGGCTTGGAGTTTTCGAAAATAAATTTTTAAGGCATAATTTCAAGCTAAAGGAGTTCTTTAAGGCATAGTCCCAATTACTTTCGAACAAGAAATGGCTATGGACCTTGTTTTTAATGATTTTTGCAACTTAACGAGACTTGTTCAGTTATTAAATAGCAAAAATTTGTAATAAAAAATCGATGAAAATCCCAAAACAAAATTGAAATGTTTCTCGAGTGTCGAAAAATTAAATGTTTTTGATCCTCTCCGCGCTCGAACGATTCATATTTCGAACATGTTTAATGAATATTCCAGAAAAGTAATGGCTTGAGATTCATTTGGTGCTTTTTGAAACGCGATAGAGTCCTGGTATTTGCCTTCTAAAAGAAAATTGAGATTTCTTGTCAAAACTTAAAATTTCGGCTGCGACGACTAAGATCTATCGTACAGACCACAACAATGATAAACGGACCTTGCGCGGCGTGATCCGAACTACGACATCGCGTGGAAAAATAAACATATTGCCAGAGGAGTGCACATGGTGGGACAAATGTCTGAAATGATACCAGGTTGTTCGAAACACTTAAATATCACAATGGCGTTTGGATACCCCTTGTTTCGGGGCCACTGTACTCTATTTCTGTAATTTTTAATTTATTTTGACTACTGGTGACAACGGATTTTTGCCACATACAAATCTACATCATTATTCTTAAAACCATTAATCTCTGTAATAAAGAATTCTCAAAAATGATAAAAAGGATGACATTGAGGTTAACAAAAAATTTGAAATCGTGATACTGGGAATTAAAAGAGGACAATTGTTTAATTCGTAAACAGTAATTTTTTTTCTAAATTATCTCCGATAATCTGTAATACATGCTAAATAGTTTTGTATGTCACATGTATAAAAAAAACGATATTCCGTGCCAAAATAGGCAAAATAGTCTTTTGCGGCATATTCAAGACATTTTTAGGAATAAATCACACAATGATAACCCATTTTTTGCTTTTCTATTTCACTCAACTTATGTGTAAGTTTGGAATATTTCCTAAAATAGGATAAAAAACAATACGACTTTGAAAGACAAAAATCATTGCCTCCCCGGTCCTAACCTCATTTCACGTTTGGTTCAAAATGTGATCTTAAAAATGTACATGTTAAAGTTGTTCAAAGAGAATTATGAGAGTGCATATTCAAAAATTTCTATGATATGTTGATTTTATGATAGTAGTCAATAAAAAAGTTATGAGCCCCTAAAAAGTCCTGTCTTTGGCCTATAGTCTAAGGCTATAGAACGCAACCTAAAATGATAGGCAAATTTTTTGCAAAAACTTTCGAAAAAATGCTGATGTTAAAAACCTTGTTTGTGGGTGGTTCACTCAAAATCGTATTTAAACGGCCTTTGTTTTAAGAAATTTTGTTTCAACATTGGTGCTTTTGAAAATCAAGAAATATATATCGAAAGTTTCAATTTGAATCGAATAAAAATTTTACTTTCCTAAACCAAGTTACGGAATAAAGGCACCTATTAGATAGGTCGCTATCTACGTAAAATTAGTCATATTTTTCAAAACAAAATAATTGAAATCAATTGGCAAATTAATTTTTGTTTAGCTTCAAATTAGCGACCACCGTCTTTAATCTCATTATTTATTCAATTATAATTCTAGAAAATAGAAATATTGCAAATATCCCTAGGGGTTCCGGCACGGTGGAATTTTCGACTTTTAAAACCAGGAAGTTTAACTAAAAACCTAAACCTAACTTTTAGGGTTACATTTGCAAATAAGAAAATTATCGAAGAAAATTAATTTCATCGTAAAATCAAGTACATTTTACGAACTAAAACAAAACAAAAAATCACGTTCCACCACCTTCCCCACACTTTGGCCAAAATTTTGGGCAAAATCTTAAAAATCTGCTTACGCAATTTTTTTGACTTGATTTTTTTTTGAAAAAGTTTATCAGTAATGAATTAACCAATAATTTATATTTGATATCAAAACTGTCCAATTTGAAGCAAAAATTTTTTTTCAAACAGCATAATTTGACACCAGATGGCGAAAAAAAATACTCTTTCGAAAAATTTCTATTTTTCATTCTTTTTCACCCTGTAAAGCCTATTGAATTTACTTTCGAATGCTTACGTCTAGATTTTAAGTTTCTCGTGCGCAATCTACAATATGAGCTGTTTCAAATTTGTAGCAACAAAAACGGCAAGATCAATGATTCATGTGACATCAAGAAGTATAATCGTAAAGCAACAAATTATCATCGAAAATTTGAATTTGCCAAAACGTTGCAATCCCACCAGTTCCACTTAAAATACTTCCGAAGTATTCAATTTTCTCTATTCGAATAGCACATTCTTAACCTCTTCAAATCCAATTAAAAGTGTTTTAACCTTCCCCCCTATTTTTGGCTCTTTGCACCCAGGCTTTTGAATTGTGTAGAAAATAAGCATAAAAGTGCTTCTACACAGTGGTCTCTCTTTGTCCTTGGTCCCATTATGTTATTATAATAACGATTATTCAAATAAATCACGAGATAGAAAAACTAAAATTTCTCCTGAAACTGATCAGAAAAATATAAAAACTTTTTTATTAGGCAGTAAATACGGCTTAATTAATGAATAAAACAAGTTTTTTCGCCGCTAGAGAGAAATTTTTTAAATTTTTTCTTAACCTTCTCACTCACAAATCAGCGATATTACCGACGCATGAGGGTCCATTCGTGACCCTAGTTTGTGCGCGTTTGAAAAGAAAAGTAAAGAGTAAGACATATAAATATTTTTAGTTTATGAGATCAAGCAATAAGACTTAAAGGGGGTCGGTGCATTTTTGACAGATACGGATATGGGCTTTGACGAAAAAACTTTTTACTGGGTTTATATATTCTCTCATAATACCACCAAAGTAATGTTTCATACTCCGGGCAACTTTGTAACTACAGAATTTTTCGAATTTCTGCTCTTTAAGAAAATTTTGAGATACGAATAAACTTTTCGAATTCGACAAATTATGAGACATTTTTGAAAACACTTCCCGAACATTCTGAAAAAATGCCTTATTTTTTCTTCCAATTTTTTTTACAGTATTTGTTTAAATCAAACGAAAAAAACTTTGCAAAATGGCCACTTTAACTTCGCGTAGGGACGCACATATTTTTGTATGCTATTTTAACCAATCATATGAATTTTTGAGATTTTCGGTCGAAACTATTTGGAAATATATTGAACATTTTTCGTCATTTCTTGTTCAAACAATTTGCAAACTAATTTTCTGAATTCTTTTAGTGAAATATTGGGAAATGGCTATTTCACTCTATCTAAATATGTCTTCGTTTTGTTTCTTCCTCTTGTTAAATTGGGGATAAGCCAACCATAGCCACCGCGTCAAATTTGATAAATTAAAGTCTAGAAGAAAAATTTGCGATTTTGCACGTAGCAATAGTATAATTTTTTTTTTGAATAAATCCGAGCCGGTGATCGAAAGCGTATTTTGGGTTCCTAAGTAACAATAAATACCATTTTCCTGTTATTTCGCACCATGGAAGCAAACGCGCGTTTTCAGTGTTTTTTTAGAAAGATGATTTATAAAGTAAAAATATGATTTGAAGAAAATCAAGATTATACCAAAGTGCCTCAAAAGTGGCATCTTACGTTTGAAACATTTTATTCGAAATATGAAGTGGCAAAACGTTTCCCAATCAAGAGAAAAAAAATTTTAGAAAGTGCAAATCTGTCAAATATGCACCGAGCAATAATATTTTAAATTTGTAATTTTAAGTGCTTAAATATTTGGCAGTGTAACAGTGGTTTTCCACTAGCCGGGTTGAAGGCTGGTTTTGGAGATAATCCATTCTTCTAAAATTAAAAACTCTCAATCGTTCCTTAATTGATTATTTTGCGTCTATAGGGCTGTTTGAACATAAAAGGATAAAATTTTTTTTGCTTTTAAATGCATGAAAAAATTGTTACCTGTTCGAAATAATTTTGTCTCATTTTTTTGCCTAGTTAGTTTTTAACATTTAAAAATCGCAATCATCAAATGCGCAAATTCTGTAAACCAATCGAGTAAAATGCTTTTGCACGACAAAGTGTCTCTATTTTGTCGCCTTAGACCAATTTGTTATAATATGAACTACTCGATTATATAAAGGTACATCCAGTAGAATTTGGAATACAAAAACATGTAGATAACGCTGATACAATAGACCACTGGAATGAACCCAAAGGGTAACAGGCTTCTGCCCGTTAAATATCGCCTATTAAAATTAAATACAAGAACAACCCATAATGTTTAACGTTTTCGATTTATTTTCATTTTCAAAGAATTAAGTTTTTGTTGGCAGGTTTCGAGTTCAAACTAACCAGAAATGAAATCTAAAAAATGTTTAAGAAATTTTTAACAATTAATACATTCGATTTTTCAAAAGATAACATGATTTAAATAGTTGTACAACAAAAAGAAAAGGAAGTTTTTGGGTTTTTAAAAATGCCTATTATTTGCTCCAGGTCATTTTTCAACGGAGCAAGATCAATCTCAAACAAAGTATCTGCATCACAGCCAAGAAAATAATACATGACAGTTTATTTTGTTTTTTACAGGGTGAAGGTGATACCAAAAAATTAGAAACAAAATCTGAGAAAACCGCCAATCATTCCTCGAAGCCAATTTTTTGGATTTAGTACAAGTCGTTTGTGTCAACTTTTGCAATCATTTTTGTAACTGACACCTCTCAAGAAGTCAATACAGTTTCTTATCGTTTAAAGGTCAGAGAACCTGTGCCACAGGATTCCTGTGGACGGAAAAATCCAAATAATAGCCTGCCAGCGGCCTGCCAGGGGACCTTAATTATATAAATTAATTTTGGGGGGGAACCCTTTTTTTTGTTCCCCAACCTCTTTTTTATATTCTGAACTTAAAAATTTTTATTCAAAACGGTTTATTATTGTGTGAAACTGTAAATTAAAACTTTTTAAAAATAAACCATATTTTAACTTCAAGCGAACATGTTTATATAACTTCAACGCTATCCTTAAAGTGGGCCTACAAATTAGGTTCTAACTTGGTTTTAAACCTAAATAAGTTTTTTTGATGAAAGACACAGGTAAATAGTTTATTATTATATCACTGCATAAAACTGATGAATGAAGCAAAAACTGCAAAATTTAATTGTGACATAATTTTATTTTTGATGCAAAAATTTAAATTTTTCCAATTTTTAGAAACTTTTTTGCTTATGATACAATTGTATATGAGCAAAAAAGTTTCTCTTCCAAATGGATCTAATTATTTGCATAAAAAACAAAATAAAATTAGGTCACCGATTGAATTTTGCAGTTTGCTTCATTCATATTTTAAAAGTACTTTTGCTAAGTATTAACATTCAACATATATGTTAACGATTACATATTAACCATTCAACATGTGCGGAATATCCCTTATCATTTTTGGGTTAGAATGCGTAGCCACTACTCCTTTGAACGTGTGAATCGACTCGTGTTTAACCGCGATTAACCAGATGGTTGGTGGAAGTGGTACTAAACTGTCTAATGGAATCGTGAGATCAAAGATAGATCTTTCTTATGTGTGTTTCAAAAATGTCCAGTCTGAATTTGTCTAACCGTACGAAGCCTCTGAAATCTCAAAAATCACTAACCCCCTTAAATAAAAATGATATATCCAAGAGAAATTTCACCAGGAAAGTGTTCAAAACCGTTTCTGAAATTGTCTATTATTTAGCTTGGAGTTTTCGAAATAAATTTTAAGGATAATTTCAAGTTAAAGGAGGTTCTTTAGGCAGTCCATTACTTTCGAATCAGAAATGCCATGGACCTGATTTTATGATTTTTGAACTTAACGAGACTTGTTCAGTTATAAATAGCACAAAATTTGTAAAAAAAATGATGAAAATTTCCCAAAACAAATTGAAATGTTTTCTGAGTGTCGAAAAATTAAATGTTTTGATCTCTCGCGCTCGAACGATTCATATTTCGAACATAGTTAATGATATCAATTCCAGAAAGTATGGCTTGAGATTCATTTGGTGCTTTTTGAAACGCGATAGGAGCTCCCTGGTATTTGCCTTCTAAAAGAAAATTGAGATTCCTTGTCGAACTTCAAATTTTGCGCTGCGACGACTACAATCTATCGTTACAACCACAACAATGATAAACGGACCTTGCCGCGTGATCCGAACTACGAATCGCGTGGAAAAATAAAATATTGCAGAGGAGTGCACATGGTGGGACAATGTCTGAATGATACGTTTCGGGGCCACTGTACTCTATTTCTGTAATATTTTAATTTCTTTTGACTACTGGTGACAACGGATTTCCAACATAAAATCTACATCATTATTTTAAAACCAATTAATCTCTGTAATAAAGAATTTTCAAAAATGTAAAAAAGGATGACATTGAGGTTAAAAAAAAATTTGAAATCGTGATACTGGGAATTAAAAGAGGACATTGTTAATTCGGAAACAGTAATTTTTTTTCTAAATTATCTCGATAATCGGTAATACATGCTAAAATAGTTTTGTATGTCACATGTATAAAAAATACGATATTCCGTGGCCAAAATAGCAAAATAGTCCTTTTCGGCATATTCAAGACATTTTTAGGATCAAAATCACAAAATGATAACAGCCATTTTTTTGCTTTTCTATTTCACAACTTATGTGTAAGTTTGGATATTTTCTAAAATAGGAATAAAAAACAATACGACTTTGAAGAAAAAATCATTGCTCCCGGTCTACCTCATTTACCGTTTGGTTCAAAATGTGATCTTAAAAATGTACATTTAAAGTTGTTCAAGAGATTATGAAGTGTCATTTCAAAAATTTCTATGATATTGTTATGTAGCAATAAAAAGTTATGAGCCCCTAAAAAGTCTATCTGGCCTATAGTCTATAGGCTATAGAACCACCTAAAATGATAGGCAAATTTTTTGCAAAACTTTCGAAAAATGCTGATTGTTAAAAAACCTTGTTTGTGGGTTTCACTCAAAATCGTATTTAAACCCTTTGTTTTTAAGAAATTTGTTTCAAAATTGGTGCTTTTGAAAATCAAGAAATATATATCGAAAGTTTCAATTTGAATCGATAAAAATTTACTTTCATAACCAAGTTACGGAATAAGAAGAGCACCTATCAGATAGGTCCTATCTACGTAAAATTAGTCATATTTTTAAAAATAAATTGAAATTCAATTGCAAATTAATTTTTGTTTTAGCTTCAATTAGCGACCACTCCTTTAATCTCATTATTTATTCAATTATAATTCTAGAAAATAGAAATATTTGCAAATATCCCTAGGGTTCCGCACGGTGGAATTTTCGACTTTTAAACCAGGGGTTTTAACTAAAAACCTAAACTAACTTTTAGGGTTAAATTTTGAAAATAAGAAAATTATCGAAGAAAATTAATTTCATCGTAAAATTCAAGTAATTTACGACTAGAAACAAAACAAAAAATCACGTTCCACCAACTTCCCCCAAACTTTGGCCAAAATTTTGGGCAAAAATCTTAAAATCTGCTTACGCAATTTTTTGACTTGATTTTTTTTTGAAAAAGTTTACGGTAATGAAAATTAACCATAATTTATATTTGATATCAAAAACTCCAATTTGAAGCAAAATTTTTTTTTTAAAACAGCATAATTTGACCACCAGATGGCGAAAAAAAATACTCTTTCGAAAAATTTCTATTTTTCATTCTTTTTCACCCTGTAAAGCTATTGATTTACTTTCGATGCTTACTCTAGATTTAAGTTTTCTCGTGCGCAATCCTAAATATAGCTGTTCAAATTTGTAGCCAACAAAACGGCAAGATCAATGATTCATTGACAATGAAGTATAATCGTAAGCAAAAATTATATCGAAAATTTGAATTTTTGCCAAAACTTTGCAATCCCACCCAGTTTTCCACTTTAAATACTTCCGAAGTATTCAATTTTCTCTATTCGAATAGAAAAATTCTTAACCTCTTCAAATCCATTAAAAGTGTTTTACCTTCCCCCCTTATTTTTGGCTCTTGCAAACCAGGCTTTGAATTGTGTAGAAAATAGCATAAAGTGCTTCTACACAAGTGTCTCTATTTGTCCTTGGTACCATTATGTTATTATATAAACGATTAATTCAAATAAATCAAGAGATAGAAAAACTAAATTCTCCATGAAAAACTGATCAAGAAAAATATAAAACTTTTTTATTAGCAGTAATACGGCTTATTATTGAATAAAACCAAGTTTTTCGCCGCTAGAGAGAAATTTTTTCAATTTTTTTCCTTAACCTTCTCACTCACAAAATCATCGATATTACCACGCATGAGGGTCCATTCGTGGACCCTACTTTGTGCGCGTTTGAAAAGAAAAAGTAAAGAGGTAAGACATTAAATATTTTTTAGTTTATGAGATCAAGAATAGACTTAGGGGGTCGGTGCATTTTGACAGATACGGATATGGGCTCTTGACGAAAAACTTTTTACTGGGTTTATATATTCTTCTCAATATACCACCAAAGTAATGTTTCATACTCCGGGCAACTTTTGTAACTACAGAATTTTCGAATTTCTGCTCTTTAAGAAAATTTTGAGTACGAATTNTTCGCTCTTGTTAATACTCCGAATCATACTTTTTTAAACGAAACTACGGATCGGCAGAAATACTCTAAAGCCCTCATTATCCGGAATTAAAAAAATTTTATCACACTCAAACTTGCCAAATTGATAAGCCAACCCATCCACCGCGTCAAATTTGATAAATTAAAGTCATGAAGAAAAAATTTGCGATTTTGACGTAGAAATAGTATAATTTTTTTTTAATAAATCCGAGCCGGTGATCGAAAGCGTATTTTAAGGTTCCTAAGTAACAAATAATACATTTTACTGTTATTTAGACACCATGGAAGCAAACGCGCGTTTTTTCAGTGTTTTTTTAAAAGATGATTTATAAAGTAAAATAATTGATTTGAAGNAAATCAGATTATACAAAGTGACCTCAAAAGTGGCATCTTACGTTTGAAAAAATTTTTATTCGAAAATTATGAAGTGGCAAAAAGTTTCCAATCAAGAGAAAAACAATTTTAAAAGTGCAAATCTGTCAAAATGCACCGAGCAAATAATATTTTTAAATTTGTAATGTTAAGTGCTTAATATTTGGCAGTGATAACAGTGGTTTCCACTAGCCGGTTTGAAGGCTGGTTTTGAGATAAATCACTTCTAAAATTAAAAACTCTCAATCGTTCCTTAATTGATTATTTTTGCGTCTATAGGCTGTTTGAACAAAAAAGGATTAAAACTTTTTTTTGCTTTTAAAATTGCATGAAAAATTGTTACCGTTCGAAAATAATTTTGTCTCATTTTTTTGCCTAGTTAGTTTTAAATTTAAAATTGCAATATCAAAATCGCAAAATTCTGTAAAAAATCGAGTAAAATGCTTTCACACAAGTGTCTCTATTTTGTCCTTAGTACCAATTTGTTATAATATAAACTACTTCGATTATATAAAGTACATCAAGAGAATTTGGAAATACAAAAACCATGTAGATAACGCTGATACAATAGACCAAATGACCCAAAGGGTAACAGGCTTCTGGCCCGTTATCATATCGCTATGTAAATATAAATACAAGACAAACCATAATGTTTAACGTTTCGATTTATTTTTCATTTTCAAAGAATTAAGTTTTTTGCAGGTTTCGAGTTCAAACTAACAGAAATGAATACTAAAAATGTTTAAGAAATTTTTAAAATTAAATACATTAGATTTTTCAAAGATACATGATTTAAATAGTTGTACAACAAAAAGAAAAGGAAGTTTTTGTTTTTAAAATTGCCTAATTATTTGCTCCATGTCATTTTTCAACGGAGCAAGATCATCTCAAAAGTATTCCTGCATTCAACAGCCAAGAAAATAATAAATGACCAGTTTTATTTTGTTTTTTACAGGGTGAACGGTGATACCAAAAAAATTTAGAAAACAAAATCTGAGAAAACCGCACATTCTTCGAAGCCAATTTTTTGGCATTTAGTACAAGTGTTTGTGTCAAAACCTTTTGCAATCATTTTTGTAATCTGACACCTCTCAAGAAGTCAAATTACAGTTTCTTTATCGTTTAAGTCAGAGAACCTGTGCCACAGGATTCCTGTGGACCGGAAAAAATCCAAATAATAGCCTGCCAGCGGGCCCTGCCAGGGGACCTTAATTATATAAATATTGACTTCACTTTCTTTTTTATATTCTGAACTTAAAATTTTTATTCAAAACGGTTTATTATTGTGTGAAACTGTAATTAAACTTTTTAAAAATAAACCACTATTTTAACTTCAAGCGAACATGTTTATGATAACTTCACGCTATCTTAAAGTGGGCCTACAAATTAGTTCTAACTTTTTAAACTAATAAGTTTTTTTGATGAAAGAAACAGGTAAATAGTTATTATTATATCAACTGCATAAAATATGAATGAAGCAAAACTGCAAAATTTAATTGTGACATAATTTTATTTTTGATGCAAATAATTTAAATCCAATTTTTAGAAACTTTTTTGCTTATATACAAATTGTGTATAAGCAAAAAAGTTTCTCCAAATTGGATTTAAATTATTTGCATCAAAAATAAAATTATGTCACGATTGAATTTTGCAGTTTTGCTTCATTCATATTTTAAAAGTACTTTGCTAAGGTATTAACATTAACATATATGTTAACATTACATATTAACATTAACACTGTGCGGAATATCCCTTTATCACTTTTTGGTTAGAATGCGTAGCCACTACTC
>SCLH01063220.1:11453-28029 GCA_004367855.1 Oikopleura vanhoeffeni
ACAAGAGCGAAGAAACAAAACGAAAGCATATAAAAATTTAGTGAAAGTAGCCATTCCCAATATTTTCAGCTAAGGATTCCAAAAAAATAAGTTTGAGAATTTTTGAACACGAAATAAGAAAAATTTTCACAATATTTCTAATTGTTTTTTACCAAAAATCACTAAACCATGTCATATGGTTTTTCAAAGAACATATAAAAAATATGTGGTCACCTAGTCGAAAAGTTAAAGTAGCCATTTTGTAGAATTTTTTTCGTTGATTTGAAACAAATATTGAAAAAAAAATTTCTCATAATTTCTCGAATTCGAAAAGTTAAATTCGAACTCAAAATTTTCTTAAAAAGCCATAATGCAAAAATTCGCTAGTTACAAAAGTTGCCTGGATTATGAATCATCACTTTGATGGCATATTGGGAAGAATATATCAATCCAGTGAAAAGTTTTTTATCAAGAGCCTATATCGGTATCTGTCAAAATGCACCGAGGCCCTTAATTTCATAAAAAGTATAAAGATTTTATAAGGAATTACCATGTTACATGGTCCATGTGTCAAAAGTTGTAAAGAGTAATTGTGAACAGGTGTTTTGGTTTCAAAAATAAAAAAAATTTCCCACCCTAGCCTAGTGCGGGACCAAATACCCATCTTTGTCGACCATTTTCAGTGTGCAGAATTTCAACGCTACTGGTTCTCGGGTTTCCTCCTGCTATAAACAATGATTTATCAGCTACGCCAGTCATTGCTCCGAAGTAATGTTGGTCTGTGAGAGTCGCTTCTTCGCGAACATCAAGGCCATTATTATCTGAATTTTGTATATGAATTTTAAGTTTTTCCTTGATTCGGAAGAGAATCTACAGTTTTTAATAGTCATAATTTTAAGAAATAGGTTTGATCAATATATATGAATGAGGGCTCAGTTGACAGATCTTGACTATTTGAATTATACAAACAACGCGGAGTACTAGCATCCAATCAAAACCCTGGATTGTAGGATATGCCGATGTCATCGGTCAGATTTGAAAGAGGATCAACCAATCAAATGCTCGTATTTCGCATTTTTTTTCAAATAGTCACGATCTGTCAGTTAAGGGCTCTTAATCTAGAAAATCTATTTTGAAAACAATTTTCCAAAGAATAAATCTTAAAAAAAACAAATATTCACTTATTATTTTCAATTCCAATTTTCATTGCTGAAAAACCATCAACAAAATTTTATACGAACACAGTTTATCTTAAGATAGTAACTAAAGTAATTCTTATTAAATTTTCACCAAATTTTAAAGCCTCCGTACAAAATGTATTTAAATGTAGTTTCTGTTTGTTTTTCTAGCTTGTGCATAAATTTGAGTTCAAAAAACGTCTAAAAATTATCGACATAAAGACTCTCCTGGAGTCAGGCCAACTATTTATAAAAGTTTTGTTGAAATAAAGGTTTATTCAAAAATAAAACCAAAGAAAAATATAGCTTTTTGCTTTATAAGAGTGGCCTCGTGAATTTGAATCACGAGGCGTGAAGGTTAGTTCCAAGAGTGTATGTATACACAAAAATCAAAATATTTTTCTTCAAGCTGAAAGATAGTTATACAAATTCGCACAAAATTCTATCGCAACAATAATCGGAGCAGATATGTCGTCATTCTTTAAAAACATAGTATATCAATTACGGGGTCTTCTGGTCATTATCAGCCACTTTTTCAGTCAAAATTTTTAAAAAAAAATCGGCTCTTAAAAACGACTAATTCGATTGCGTTCTTAGATAATTCAAACTAAGCACAAATATTCAGAAAAAAATAATTAAAAAAAATTGTCCGAATCACACCATTGTTTCAAAAATTTTTAACAAAACCTGATAATTAAAAAATTTCAGTAATCTTCAAAAAAATTACAAAAAAAGGTCTGATGAAGACTTTCTTATTCACTAGATTATTGTTCTCAGTTTGAGCTATTAAACAATTTAATGGATGAGTCGTTTTCAAAAGCCGAATTGTTTAATTTTGTCGAAAAAAATGGCTAGAAATGACCAGAGGACCCCGTAATAGATATAACGTTTCGATTTATTTTATCATTTTCAAAGATATGTCCATCAAGCGTAATTGATCAAGCAAATTATTATTTAATAAAGAGGACTGTAAAATAATGTAAAAATCTGTCAAAAATTGGTAAAAACTTACTAAGCGATAAACATCGTCTTCCTTGACCCCTCCCTGGTGAACAAGCCCAAATTCGATCGTTGAATACTTCACATGAATGCAAATACATATCTATTGGAAGTCTCAGGTTAAGTTTTGTGATGGAATTTGAACTTAATTCGTAGACGTCTCGTTTTGTGAAGCTTCCACCAATAACAAAGACTTTGCCATCAATGTAGACTGAACAATGTCGATGAAAACCGTTTGCTGGGCCGTTCAATTGTTTCCACTTAGAAACTGAGGAAAAATAATTTCGATAAGGTTTAATATTTAACGTTTTGCTTGAAACGAAGGATTTTTATTCAAGTCTTATTTCACAAAAAAGCAATGATGAAAATTTTCGAAAAATATTATTTCGGATTATTCACAGAAATCTTTTCGAAAGCATCCGTTATTTTTTGTATCTCTCTTAGCCTAAACTGGGCCGTACAAAATTATTTTTGCTTACGGTAGCTTATTTTTTGCCATGTTCTAGGAAATTATGAATAAACATGATCTTTGCTGAATAAACCGTTTTTGAAATTGTGTACCAAAATTATCGAAATTTTTGCGTTTCAGATTTTTTTAGTATTTTTCTCAAAATAAACTTAAAAAATAACCTTTGTTAAAATTTGATCACCAAAATTTGAAAATATTGGGTTTAACTTGACGTAAGCAAACGTTTGGTCATTGTTTTATGACTTTCTTATGAGCATACTGTCAAAGTACATTTTATTTCGAAATTTTTCTAATTGGTTCTCAAAAAATCAAATTTCGAGTTCCAGGTTGAAATTTCAAAAAGTGTCTAGGTAAAGTTTTGTTTTTGTGTGCGCTAGCCTTCATAAAATTTGACCAACTTTCATTATTTTTCCTGGGAAGAGATAGTTTTCCGACGAATAATTGCCAAGAAACTGTGTTTTTTCTATATTTATAAAGAAAACATAGCGAAATTTTGAAAACTGCGAAAGATAAAGTTTTGCCTACCACTTTTGCAAGTTATGTCAGCTGAATTCGACATATAACTTAGGAGGAGATAGTTTCACCATTTTGGCTTAGGTCCTCTTGTGTCGTTTATGGGTGAAGGAGTGTATTCATACAAAAAATTGAGATGTTTTTGACAAGCTAAAGGATAGTTTTACAAATTTTTCCTGTATGGCTAATTTTTTATCGAGAAAAGTCAATTCAAGCGATCAGTACCCCTTTATAGATCGGAATGAATATTTTCATGCTTTTTAAGTAAATAAAACATATTAAAAACATCAATTATCACTGCTGCTAGCCAATCAGAAATGATTTTCAAAAAATGAATTTTTTTATCGATTCTATTTATAGCACAAGATGTTTCACCTGTTATGTCACCCTTTCGATGCAAATATTTTATTAAGCACTAAAGTGTTCTTGAAAGTTTATTGATTCTACGATTTTGATCAGTATATTCAGAATCTTTGCATGAGATCTGTTTAATTAAAAATTATTTTTCATTCCTGAAATAAGCGTCCTTTCTTCTGTACTTTCAAGACTGACAGATTTGATTATGTATGGCGATTGCCTATCACTCCTAGCATATCGCCCACCAATAATAAGAATTTCACTTTCTCCAACATTTGGAAAAGCGGTGTTGATCGAGAATCCATCGTTCTTGATTGCAACTGATGGAATTTATTCGACAGAATTTTAAGAATATAAACTAAAGGAAAGTACCTTATATCGCCGAAAAAACCTAAGATATTTCACAATTTTTAGCTGAAATCCTTTCAGTGCCAATATCGCAAAATTTGCCTGCGCTTTTTTTTATTACGAATCTATTTGAGTGCGTCATGAATGACGTCATAGTTCAAAATTGAATTTTCCAAATAAACTTTCTGAAATTTTTGTGAGAAAGCGTTTTTTTGAGTACTTAATTTCACACAAACTGGTTTTTCACTGCATTGAAAAGTATTGTAAAACTCTTTATAAAATTGAAAAAAATCAAATTAAGACGTCATTTTGACACCTACGAGTTTTTCAAATCTGAACGAAAAGCTTTATTTCTGTCTTCATATCGCCGAAAGTGCCGATATCGCCGATGCTGCCCAACATCGCCAAAATTTTTGGCTAGCTGATGCTGAGAGCCTTCAATTGAGTTTGACATGCCGTGAAATAATTAATCAATAAGAGTTCTCGGTAAAAAAATAAACAAAAATCGGCTAAAAATACAATATTTTTTTAAGAATATGGTATCATCTGATAGAAAACTTTATTTAGTGCAACGTAAGCTTATTTCCAAAAAAGTGCATCACTGATTTTAAAATTTATTTTTACATTTTCACTTTTTAAGATTGTAACCATTATCCAGAATTATCAGTTCATAAAAGTTTTTGATCAAATTTGGCGTTATAAATTTTCCTGTAGTTGGTAGTTGTGTGGTTGTTGGACATGCCGATTTATGGCATGCTACTTCAGCCTTTTCAGAGTTATCTAATCTGGTTTTTCTTCTGACCCCAATTCCACCGCAAGTCATACTGCAGTCACCCCATGAACTCCAAGGACAAGTCTTTTAACGGTAAAAATTTGAATATTTTCAGTCATCAAAATTTGCACTGATAATTTTGGTTATTTCGCGAAATATGAGTTTTTAATGCAAATTAATACCTTCCCGAGCTGAGCATAATTTTGATTGAGTGTCAAAAATAGGGACAATGTTTGGTTTTTTTAGTAATTTGTGACGACTCAAAAATAATATATATATTTGAATTATCCATCTTAGCTTTGCGCTTCAAGAGGATAGTGGTCGTGATTTTTCACTTTTCTGCAATAAATTATATAATTTTTATATACCCGAAGTCCATTTCTAATCTGAAGGTAGGGTTTGCAAACCGTTTACATTCCGGCTTTAAAAACCAACTCATCCGGTTTTGGATAGGTTATTTTTACCAAACATATTAAATGCAAAAATTAACAGGAAAAATTGGAAGATTATAGATGGACTTTCACGCAAGATATTGGTGTAAAAAATTTCATATCGTATTTGTTTTCGAGCTGCTAGCAGCCTACTACCCTTTAAGTGGTATTTTCTGTTTTACGATAATTTATCAGGTCAGTTTTCAGTTATTGCCCCTGTCTGAATTATCCGCCCTTGATCTCGTTTTAATTCCACTACCACCACAAGTTATACTGCAGGTAGACCAAGAATTCCAAGGACAACCCTTTTATGGGGGTGGTAAACGCTAAAATTGCAAAACCAAAAATTCGATTGTCAAATGAATTAAAAAAATCTTTTATATTTGCATTCCTAATATTCAATACCGTCCCGAGCTGAGCATGGTTTTGTTTCAGTATCATAAACCATTTCGAATTCTGTTCCTGCAAATTCAGAAAAATCTCTGCTTCTTGTACCAGATCCACAAGTCACTGAACAAGCTGACCAGTCGCTCCAAGAAGAGCAGGATTTTGTGTTACAGGTTCGGGTCTTCTGACAATTAAAAATCTAAATTTTTTTAATTTACTGTAAAACATCACAGTTTATTTTTACGGCTTTATCGTGTTGCAAAACTCTTGAATCAAAAACGATTCTGTATTGTACAACTAGGTATTTTCCAATACGAAATCGTTTTTGATTCAAGAGTGTTGGAACAGGATATATCAAGCGGAGGATACATCAAGGCAAAACTTTCGCAATGAATCATTTTATTCGAAAAACGAATGAATAAGCTTAATCTCAGAAATCCAGTTATTTATGAAATTAAAAATCTATGACAATCGGCTAGCTAGATGTGTAGACTAGGGTATTACAGGTAATTTGCCATTTGAGTTATTTCGAAAATCCTGCCTATGCGTCGAATTTTATCAGGCGTCATAACTTTGGGACATTGTCCAATCACATCACACGATTGTCAATAATCCTGTGATTTCATTGGTCACTGCCTCAAAGTAATGACGCCTGATAAAATTCGACGCAAAGGCAAGATTTCGATATGATAGTTATAAAAAAATGAAAAAGAATTTGCGAAATATTTTTTACAGACAAAATTTTTTTCTAAATTTTTGAAAAATTTGAATCAATATTTTAGAAAATATTGGCGCTACAAATATTGAAAAACGCCATTTCCGAAGAAAATTGCGTTATTTCCGCATAAATTGCTCGGTGAAAATTGTACGCTAATTGGTATTTTTGGTACTTTTGATATTTTATTGATATTTTTCATTTTTTTCCAAAATATGCTTCCCAATATTTGATATGTATTTTTTTAATGATCCGAAATTCTCAATCCTTTAATTGCCCAATATATCTAAAATTATACTTGCACGTTGCTTTCAACTTTGACGTCAGAGACCTTAAGAATCGCGTGATTTCATTGGACAACAAACATTGACTCTTGCTTATTGACCAGTCAAAACAGGTCCTAGACGTCTCTCTGACGTCAAAGTTGAACGAAACGGGCACGTATAATTTTAGAAATGGTTGTTTTAATATTTCACGGTGGTCTCAATATCCTGTGTAGTCTATTCACATCACATGCTTTAAAAATGAATTCGAAGATATAGAAATACGGAAAAACAAACAAAAATACAATGAAAACAAAATCATATGTTTGACTGTTTCCTGTTCTTCCTCGCCGCGATTTCTTGTACTTTTTCCATTTCCACAAGTATGAGAGCATTGTGACCATTCTGACCATGAACAATCTTCAATTTTACAATTTTTACTGTCTGATTGAGAATCTCCGAAATATCGAACTTTTGACCCATTTCCACAAGTAGCTGAGCAGTCTGACCAATTTGTCCAACTAGTACAATCTTGGATGTTACAATCCTTTGTTTCTTTTTTACAGATTTTAAGAATTCAATTTTCATCATAGAAAAGTTGCTTGAAAAATTCACTCATAATATATTAATTTGTGTTTTTGAGGCTTAATATCTGGAATACTACATAATGTGTTATACACATTGTAGAACCCAATACTTTAATATGATGGTATATATATATATTTGAACGGAAATCTCACATCTTAAAATCTAGTTAAATTCACTGATTGCTCGACCAATCAGGAACGATCTTGAAAAAAAGTTATATTTTGACTGAAGAGCCTACTCCTTCTTGAGTTTTCAAAATAGGAAAATTGTTTTCAGATTTTAATAACTACGAAATGCCTCCGAAAATCTGTTATTATTGTTTTCAAGGATTGACAAAAAAGTTTTTTGAACTTAAACACTCACGCAAAAGCCTACTCCTCCCTGGATGTATGCATTATAAATTGGAAACCTATGCCGATATGATTTAATAGCTGATGAGTTTGCGGAAAGTGTTTTTTTTATTTTCAAAAGCTGTACTTTGAATTTTTGGCGATCCATAAATATTGATTAAAATGCTTATAAATAAGACGATATTATTTCAAAACGATGGAAAAGTACTTTTCTAACCAAGTATAGAGTTAAAGATAACACGAATCGTTTCAAATTGATCATATTTTCAGAAAAAAACATGAACATATTTTGCTTGAGCCTCAATTCATGAGGAGTACGCCACTTAACAAATATATATTTGATTAAAAAATTTTGTTATCGATATTGCCTCTTTTTTCTATGAAAAATAAAAGATATTTTTGCGCAATGAATTCGAATTTTGCTCAATTGTGGTGATTTCAAAATTTTTAGTTCGCACTGTATAAACTAAAAAACCAGTCCTATTTCATTTAATTTATTTCGACTAGATTTCCCAGTTCCGCACGTTTGTGAGCAATCTGTCCACGCAGTCCAATACTTTTGTACAAATGGGCAATCTTTTAAGAAACAAATTCTCGATTCTTTTTCGGCATCGGTCGATTCCTCATTTCTATTCCTGGTTGAAGTTCCTTTGTTGCAAGTCACTGAGCATGAAGACCACTCCGACCACGGACATTCTCCGTTGAAACAACTCTGTTCTTAGACTAGGTTTTTGTCTATTTGATAGTGATTAATAAAGTGGTCGTAGTAAAAAGATATTAATCAAGCAATAAAAAGTTAATATCCTGTTTTCAACCAAAGTGAATCTTGCAAATGATGCTGATCTATATTTATTAAGACGGCTTCGTCGACATTTCGTATAGCGATATATCCCTTTATCACCTTTTGGTTAGAATGCGTAGCCACAACGTTATAATCACACGTTAAAAGGAGTAGTGGCTACGCATTCTAACCAAAAGGTGATAAAGGGATATAGCGCGTGTTCGAATCTCAATAGTGTTGTCTGAGTGATTGTCTTGGGTATAATAATAGGCAAGGGTGCTTGATATCGGGAGCGTCAAAGTTGATTGGTGCGTTATATGAGCCGATCAACCCCCGGCCAATAAGGCGGCGCAGGTTTCGAGACCAATGGGATTCATACACGCGCTATGGGGATCACCTTCATTTTCAGGATTCAATTGGTTGGAAAACGGATATACTTCAGTAATTTCTGAAATTTCATTGAATCTCAAAATCAAACAAACAAACAAATCAAATTAAAAAGCATGTAAAGTTTTTGAAACGATGACCAAATTCTATACTTTCTCGAAATTATGATCGTATACATTTTATTTGGTCAATAGAAATTCGTCGAAAAATCAGAAATTCTAACTTTTCAAATCTAAAGAAATGTTTTTTAAGCCGAAGATTTACCTATCTACGACTCAAACCCATGAAATATTTATATTACGATGAAATTAAGCGCTGAAAACTATGGCCAAGACGATTTTGAGCCAAAATTTGATTTTGAATTTGAAAAATCGAAAACAAAAACCTTTCTTCAGATTTGTCATTTATTGTTCTGGTTTTTACTCCTCTGTCACAGGTAACCGAACAACTCGACCACGACGACCACTGAGGACAACGATGAATATTACAAATATCTTGTTCTTTCGTACCATCATTTGACAACCGCCATTTTAACCCAGTGCCGCATGACACAGAACATTCCGACCATTCGTCCCAGATTTCGGGACAATCTTGAGGGTTGCAAATACTGGATTCTGTGTCTAAATTATCATCAAGGATTCTGCTGCGGTTTCCCATGCCGCATGTTTTGGAACAATTTGTCCACTCGGACCAGGATGTTCCGACAACGGGGCAAGTTTCTAGAAAACAAATTCTTGATTCTTTTTCGGCATCGTTTGATTCTTTATTTCTATTTCTCGTCGATGTTCCTTTGTCACAAGTTGCTGAGCATTGGGACCACTCCGACCACGGACATTCTCCGTTGAAACAATTTTGCTCTAAGACAAGGGTTTCGTAAAAGTTTGCCTCGCATAATAAAGTGGTTCGAGTTATAAGTTATTAAGCTGCTGAGTTTCAGTAGGCTTATATCGATTCATATATCCTGATTTAATGGAAAAGTAGCCATTAATTCCAAATTTTTTAAGTTAAAAACAACTTCTTCTTGGCGTTACCAAATAAAATTCGGCAAATTAGTATTTTAATAAATTGTATTAACTAGGTAGCGCTCTAGCAGAAATTCTATTTAGGAACAAATTTCTCGATCTATTTTTTATGAAACTATTGTATTTTTATGTTTTTCTAATTAAAAAAACAAAGAATGAATTTCATTGTTGAAATATTTATCATGTTTTGTTGAATACAGTTAATATGGCTTAAAAACTGTTTTGACGTCACTTTTATCAAAATTTGACAAAATCTGAAAGATCAATTCTTCAAAACAAATTTGTGAAAATTTGTTAAAAATGAAACTTACATTTTATAAAATGAGTGGTGAGCGTTAGATAACCGGGTTATCACAACTGATTACTTTATGTGTTATAGCGAAATTCATAAAACTTCAATTTGTTATATTCAGGAAAAAATATTTAGCCGTTTTCTCGCAGGGGTTAAATAATTAAATATCGATAAATTTTTCGTCGCGCTGGAGTGCAATTGTTGATCATATTTTTAAGCGTTATTGATCAAAGATACCGGTTTTAGATACTTTTTCGCGGGAGGAATTCTTTAACTTTAAAAGAAAAAAAAAGAATAGTACCTTCATCAAAAAATAGTCAATTTTAAAAAATCCCAGCTTCAGATTCGTCATTTCTTGTCCGAGATTTTATCCCTCTATCACAGGTGACCGAGCAACTTGACCACGAAGACCATTGAGGACAACGATGGATATTACATATATCTTGTTCTTTCGTTCCATCATTTGACAACCGCCATTTTAACCCAGTACCGCATGAAACTGAACATTCTGACCATTTGGCCCAGATTTCCGGACAATCTTGAGGGTTGCAAATGCTAGATTCGGTGTCTGATTTATCGCCAAGAATTCGGATGCGGTTTCCAATGCCACAAGTTTTTGAGCACATTCCCCATGCAGCCCATTGAGGACAACTCTGACATTAAGATAACAGTATTTATCGTCATAGTTATATTGGGGTCGTGCTTAGTGTACCAATATTGGCCAATCGACCTTTTGTCCTCAATGTACATTGATATAAACAATTTTAATTTAGACCAATTTGGGTACAGAAAGAACGAGCGTGCTTAGTGTACCTCAATCGGTAAACTAGACGATTTCTTTCGCTAATCAATTCGAGGATGTTTTTGATCTTGAACCCTTTTGGTTTAACCCTACAAAAAATTTCCAACATCGAAAAAGTATTGAAAAAAATTTCATGTGAATAAAGATAACTAGTTTATCAAACCCCCACATAAAAAATTAAATTATTGTTGATGCCTTAGTTGAAACCCTCATTCACAGCTGCTGATTGTCACCCTATCCACCAGGTTAAAACTATCCTGAGCAATACAAATGTTTTTTTCGTTATAGTTAAAAAAACTCCTATATGTATTATTACGACTTTTTATCCATTACTGTGTATTGCATTCTGATAATTGTGTATCACAAGAATCAGTACCACATAATCGAGTTCTTTGTTTAATACCATTTCCACAAGATTTTGAACATTTTTTCCATTGGCCCCAGTTTGCTAAGACCAGTGGTGCTGGAGTTGAAGAAATTTCTTCTAAGTTACCCTAATAAGTACGATTATAATCACTTTTGATTTTTGTATGAGTTAGACTCAATTTTAATTGTTCATTCATATATAAATGAATGATTATAGCCTATAATTTATAGGTCCTATATTAAATTTTGTAGTTTTTAGCTTTTAAAAATTGTACGAAATTTTGAATTAACAAATTACATGGGGGGTGCTTAAAATCTCCGGCCCAATATTGCCGAATTTGCCAATATATCCGAAACAAATTGGCAAAAAATTCCCGTTATATCACTTTATTACACTTTGGTTAGAATGCGTAGCCACAACGTTAAAATCACACGTTAAAATGAGTAGTGGCTACGCATTCTAACCAAAGTGTAATAAAGAGATGAGCCTATATCGAAGAACCTGCCTAGTGTGATTTTTGAGTGGGCCTCAGTTGGCCCCAAAACTAAGTTGACCCCAATGTTGAGTTGGCTCCAAAACTGAGAAGGCCCCACGGTTGAGATGGCCCCATGATTGAGTTGGCCCCCATAGGTGAGTTGGCCCCATTTTCAGTTGGCCCTAAAACTAAGATGGTCCCATGGCTGAGATGGCCCCATGGTTGAGTTGGCCCAATAGGTGAGTTGACCCCAAAACTAAGATGGCCCCAAAACTGAGATGGCCCCATGGTTGAGATGGCCTCCATAGGTGAGTTGGCCCCATTTTCAGTCGGCTCCAAAACTGAGATGGCCCCATGGTTGAGATGGCCCCATGGTTGAGATGGCCCCATGGTTGAGATAGCCCCATGGTTGAGTTGGCCCCCATAGGTGAGTTGGCCCCAAAACTGAGAAGGCCCAATGGTTGACTTGGCCCCCATAACTGAATGTTTCAGTTTTGAAAATAAAATTATATTTTTATCCTCATTTCGCCGAATGTGCCTATATCGTCGAATTTTCCGACATAGCCGAAATTATTTTCGAAAAATTTTCGGCGATATTAAACCAATATTAAAAATATATATGGTCTGTTGAGACCAATTATATTTTTACAAGTAGTATGATGTATTTAACACAAATTTTCACGAATTTATTTCCAAAACGAGATGAAACTTTGTTTTTTGAAGCTGCAGAACAAATCATTATTATAATAATGTCAGATTTAAAAACTGTTTTTTAAAAAAAAAGTTTCTGATTTTATACGAGAAATTAATCATGTTCGCAGAGCTTAAGGATGACGCGTAAAAAACAGAAATATTTGGTAAATATAATACGCGTTAATTTTATATTTCTTACGTTTTGCACTCAAATTGATCCTTTTTTTATTTATTTGAAAATAATTCGACCAAAAAAAGATGGCTGCTGCGTTCGTTTATATCAATAAAGCAAATCGAGGATACAAAAAACAGACCAAAAAAATTTAGTTATGTTTTTTTGAATTTTTTTTGAGTCTTTTTCGAAATTTTTTCCAAGTTTTTTTCTCGAATTTTTTTTCCGAAAATTTTTCTAAGATTTTTTCAATTCATTTTTTAGTTTTTTGCGAAATTTTTTCCGAAGTTTTTTTCGAAATTTTTTTCTAAGATTTTTTTCGAATTTATTTCAATTTATTTCTTAGTTTTTTTCGAAATTTTTTTCTAAGTTATTTTTTCGAAATTTTTTTCTAAGTAGTTCTTCGATATTTTTATCTAAGTTTATTTTCAAAATCCGTGGGGTCAACTAAGTTTTGGGGCCATCTTAGTTTTGGGGCCAACTCACCTATGGGGGCCATCTCAACCATGGGGCCAACTCACCTATTGGGGCCATCTCAACCATAAGGCCATCTCAACCATGGGGCCATCTAAGTTTTGGGGCCAACTCACCTATGGGGGCCAACTCAACCATGGAGCCATCTCAACCGTGGGGCCATCTCAGGTTTGGGGCCAACTCAACATTTGGGCCAACTCAGTTTTGGGGCCAACTGAGGCCCACTCTGTAAATGTACCCTCAAAATGACACTTCACCAAAAATTTATTAATTGTGAGCCAAATTTTTATAAGATGTCAAATGGGCGTTATCGGCGATAACTTATCGCTCAAAATATTCTATAGATTGTTCTGACCCAAAACTAAGAAAATTGAATAATTGGAAAGTTTGTTCAAATTATATCCGTTTTCAGCATAGTGTGGCTTGCGAAGTAGATTGTTTTAAAAACCATAGAGTGAATTACAATAATACATATTTTAAAAGGGCCTATAAATGGAAAAATCGAAAAAATTTCTTAGAAATAAACTTGAGGTTGTTATGACCTTGGGCAGTCAAACTGGATGATAAAGTATCTGTCAGCAGATTTTTTCTAATAAAATTAAACTTTGGCGGGATTTTTTTTCTGAGCAATTGGCAATCGGAGCAAAAGTTCTCAAAAACCGTACATACGATTCATAAAATTTCAATTGTATCTCAGGGTGAATTACTTGATACAGAGTCTCGTCTTTATCTCTTACCGATCGACTCACCCGTTAACCGATAATCAGCTAAAAAAGACGGAATTTTGGGAAAATACACCTAAAAAGCAGGTATCAATCGGAGTGAATGTTCTGGAAAACGGTGCATTCCATTCAATAAATTCCAATTGTAGCCCATAGTCAAAGCGTCGGTACGCGTGATGCACTTTGTTCTTCACCGATTCAATGACCGGTTAAACAGCAATCAGCAGGAAAACTGATTGCTACTTCCTTTTTGATTGCTCTGAAATAAAACCGCGCCCTTCGAATATTTTTTCCTGATAAGATGTTTACTCCAGATTATAGAAAAGATTTAAAATATTAATAGTGAAAAAAGTGTCGAGATACTTGTTTTGTAGGATTGTGTAAAAGTTTTATTTACCTTCAAAATTTCAAACTTATTTTGTATTTTTCGAAAGTTCGATTCGCATTTAAATTCTGATTCCGTTATATTCTGAGAAAGTTGCATCGTCCATGCCTGCATGGCTATTGTGATAGAGTTTCTTTTCGATTCAGACTCAGTACTCACAGCATCTGAAAATCAATTATTTCATATAATCAATTTCATAAAACAAAAAATAATAATAATATTAAAAACGTTTTTTAAAAGCAATTAATATAATAATAAGGCTACAAAAATGATTATGTAAAAGTCATATTGTGATCAATATGGCTAGAGACCAAAATAAAAATTAATCAAAATCTTGCTTTCAAAAAACATATCGGAACCCTTTGATTGGCTGACCGATCAAAAACGAGCTTTCAAATGTGACGATATCTCACCTTGAGAATGCATCTCCTCCCTGAGTTTTAGAGATATAGAAACCATTTGTAGTTTTTATTGACCGAAAAAACATGGGCAGAAGACCAAGGTCCGTTTCATTAATAAAATTTTTATACGGCTCTATAATTGGCAAAACACCGTTTTTAGGCNCAAAAACTTACCTTGGCGGTCTGCTCACGTTCTGTCCGGTTAATTAAAAACATGAATCATTGTTGAACCTTGAAAACTCAGGGAGGAGATAAATTTTGAAAAAATAATTCCGTCACTTTTGTAAGCACGTTTCTGATTGGACGAGCCATCCATTAATTTGGATTGTTTTTTAGGATGCAATATTTTTGTTTGAATATATCAAAGAGACGTAAAAGTTGGTCCGACGATTTGTTTTTTTGCGACAATTGGCTATTAAAAACCGGTGCATTTTGACAGATTTGCACTTTTTCAATTTTTTTTGTCTTGAAGGAAAACTTTTTGCCACTTTATTATTTTCGAATAAAAAGTTTTTCAAACGTAAGTTGCCACTTTTGAGCTCAGTTTGTACAATCTGTTTTTTTTCAGATCGTTTTTTTTTTACTTTATAAATCGTTTTTTGAAAAAACACTCAAAAAACGCGCGTTTGCTACTTTAGGTGTCTAAATTACATTAAAATTTCTTTTTTATTAATTAAAAGCTTCAAAAAAATGGTTTCGACTACGATCGAAAATTTATATAGTTTTATTTTATATGATTTCTACGTTAAATCGAAAATTAAAATTTCCGAAAAAAGACGAAAAAACGAAATTTTAGCACATCGAAACAAATATTAATTTTCATGAGTTTAATTAAATAAATTTCACGTGGTGGATGGGTCGGCTTACCAATTAGGCAAGTCTCGGTGAAATATTATTTTTAACTCTTGATTAAAGAGGGCTTAACTAAATTTCGCGCAAACCGTATTTTCATTCAAAAAAGTATGATTTAGAGTATAAATAAGAGCGAAGAAACAAAACGAAAGCATATTTAAATATAGTGAAAGTAGTCATTCCGAATATTTTCAGCTGAGGATTCCAAAAAAATTAGTTTGGAAACTTTCGAACAAGAAATGAGGAAAATTTTCGATATATTTCCAAATAGTTTCGACCGAAAATCTCCAAAAAATGTCATATGATTTTTCAAATAGCATATAAAAATATGAGGTCACCTACGCGAAAAGTTAAAGTGGCCATTTGAAGAATTTTTTCGTTAATTTGAAACAAAATACTGTAAAAAAAAATTTGGGGGAAAAATAAGGCATTTTTTCATAATGTCGGAAGTCTTTCCAAAATTTCTCATAATTTGTCGAATTCGAAAAAGTTTAATTCGAGCTCAAAAATTTTGTTAAAAGCAATTAACTTCGAATTCTTTAGTTACAAAAGTTGCCTGGAGTATGAAACATTACTTTGGTGGTATATTGAGAAGAATATATTAACCGACCCCCTTAATATCAATAGCAGCTGATTATCAGCACAGATCGTTGAATAAGAAAGTTGAATGGTTAAAATTATTATTTATTTTATAAATTCGTCAAAAAGTAATTTTGTGAATTTTTTTCGCCTCTTTTTACCAAATTATATTTTCCATTCATTTAAATACTAGACAAATATAATGAATCGAATTAATTTTGAGCCTACCTATGCTAGCTGAGAAAGTATCCAGACTGTCTAACACTGTTTGATGTCGAGATCTGTCAGTTTTTTCGTTTCGTGTAATTTCATTATTTATACTTTCTAATTTTGAGCTCAACTCAAATTCTACTTTTTCTTCGGTTTCTTTCAGATATGATTCTAGAGCATTTAATTTTGAAATCAGGGGATCAACTTTTAAATTGATATCAGATTTGCTAACAACAGGTCGATCTTTCAAATTTTGAATTTCTTCTTTGACTTCAGAAATTAATGTTTTGAAATAATCAGCTCCAGTTTTTAAACCGTCAATTTCGTTAAAATTTTGATCAATTCTTATAGTCAAATTGCCGTAGAGTGTGTTTATCCTCTGAAGTGTTTGGGACCTGGAAACCGCTAGGTGGCTCACCATTTCTTCAAATTTTGATTCATATTCGTTCAAATCAGTCTTGACCATATCCAATTCGCTTTCCAAACTAGTAACAGTTTCGGATATTTCCTCACAAGTGAGTTGTTTTTAAATATAATTGAAAAAATTCTTCAATGTTAAGAGGGTGGTGTCGAGGCCATCTGACCTTTTTCAAACTGCCCTCCAAAGTAAACG